>JAIUZE010016606.1:0-31339 GCA_022085475.1 Heliosperma pusillum
TTAAGTCAACTTGTCCTCGTCCAAGGCAGGTTTTATCTAAGTCCTAATAAGAGTAGAGAGTCCCAAGAAGGAACAAAACATCCAGGCAAAGCAACAAGACAACAAGAACAACAGATTTCCATTTCAGGAAAAACTCCAGAACTGCTTTATTTGCTTTTTGATTCAGTCTGTTTTTGTGTTTTGTGTCTGAACTTTATATTTGTTGAGCTCGTCCTATTGTGAGGCTCTTAATTAGTGTCAGTAGTAGTATTTTGAACCCTAAGTTGGGCCTTGGATGATCTGTACATCCAATGGCTCACAAGATATCAGCCTCTCTATATAAGGAGGTCTTGTATGTTTGTTTCAGTTAGACTTTTATGAATGAATTAACTTTGAGAAGTCCCTCAAATCTATCAAACTTGTGCTAAGAGCTGTAGTTTGAAACAAGCCAGATACATCTTCAAGGTGTTTGATCAGTGCCTTGTCTTGTGAGTCAAGTTATATCTGTGCCTTGCTGTGGTTAACTTGTTTGCTGTTGAGTCTAGTCTAGGGTGTTTGTGCTTTGCTGTAACACTTAAAAACTGTCTCTAAACTAGTCTTTGAGTCCCTTCTCTTGTGCTATGCTGTAGGGGAGCTTCTCTAAGTCATATCCTTTGAATTTTAGTTGATATAAGTCACTCTCTCTAAAACAGCCTCCATTTCTATGTGAGTTGTTGTCAGTTTAAGTGAACCTAGTCTAGCATCCATCAAAACTTGTAAACCTTAGTAGTTTACACTCCAAATTGGTATCAGAGCTTTGGTTGAGAGTCTTAGTGAGTTCATTTTCCCTAACTACATTTAAAAACACAAAAATAGCCCAATGAGTGAAGAGAGACTGGCAGGAGTAGAATCAAGGATGGAAGATCTGGCTGGGATTGTAACCACCCTAACCAGAACCCTGGACCAGGTAATAGGCAACCATTTGCTTGCTGGAGGAAGAGGCAGAGGACGTGGAAGAGGCCAAGGAGGAGGCAAAGGAAGGCCACCTGATGATGAAGAGTATCCAGACTCAAATGACTCAACAAGAAGCAGAGCTTCCATCCACAGGCACATAGACAAGCATCTTAAGGTAGATATCCTGTAGTTTTCTGGTAGTCTTAATCTTGATGATTTGTTAGAATGGTTAAGAGAAGTAGAAAGGATCTTTGAGTACAAAGGATATAATGATTCTAAGTCTTTTAAAGTAGTCATCCTTAAACTGAAAGGGTATGCTTCCCTTTGGTATGAAACCATGAAAGGGTTAAGGGCTAGGGAAGGTAAAGAACCCATCAAGTCTTGGACTAAACTGAAAAAGAAACTGTTAGACAAATTTGTTGCTAAGTATTACACCCAGGATCTGTTTATCAAGTTGTCTAAGTTGAAACAAGGAGACAAACCTGTTGAATCTTATCTGAGGGAGTTTGAACAACTCACCTTACAATGTGATATAAATGAGAAACCTGAGCAAAGGATTGCTAGGTACTTAGAGGGTCTAGATAAGAACATTGCTAACACGGTTAGGATGCAACCTCTGTGGTCATTTGATGATGTTGTCAACCTATCTCTGAGAATTGAGAAGATAGGGAAGACTAAGCCTGCTACACCAAAACCTGTTAGGCCTTTTCAAACCAGACCTTATAGTGGGTTTAGAGCCATGGATACCCCTAAGACAGCACCCCAACCTACCTTAGACAAGGGTAAGGGCATCATGGGTCAAAAGCCAAGCACTTCATTGACTGAGAACAGAATTAGGTGCTTCCACTGTCAAGGCTATGGACATTTCAGGAAGGATTGCCCTTCTAAGAAGACCTTAACCATAATGGAGGTTGAGGCTTGGGAGAAAGAAGGTCTAGTTGAGTATGAAAGGGATGAGCCTGAGGTTGAAGAAGTGGTGAGTGAGGAAGAAGAGTCTAGTCAGGAGGCAATAGTGGCACTCCCTGACACAGGCCACAGCTTGGTCCTATGGAGAGTAATGCATTCACAACAGATACCTTTGGAGGAGGATCAAAGGTCCCTCATTTTCAGGAGCAGATGTACCATACAAGGAAGGGTTTGTAACCTTATTATAGATGGAGGTAGTTGTACCAATGTGGCCTCTGTTACTATGGTTGATAAGCTGAAGTTGAGCACTCAAGATCACCCTCACCCCTATAAGTTGAGGTGGCTAAGTAAGGGAGCAGAGGTTAAGGTGGATAAGCAATGTATGGTCCCTTTCTCCATTGGAAGTGTGTACAAGGATGAAGTATTGTGTGATGTGGTTCCAATGGATGCCTGTCACTTGCTATTAGGAAGGCCATAGGAGTTTGATAAAAGCTCCATACACCAAGGAAGAAGCAACACCTATTCCTTCAAGCATGGGAGCAGGAAGGTGACATTAGCCCCCTTGCCACCACATCAGAAGAGCTATGGGAGTCCTAGTATGGCTGAAGATTTTAGTGGAGTCTTGTTTCTATCTGAGTCAGCAATGGTCAAAGAGTGTAGTGAAGAGCAACCTATATTGATGCTGCTATCAAAAGAAGTTCATGAAGAGGAGTCTAAGGTAATCCCTGCAGAAGTTAAGCCCCTCATTGATCTGTTCAAGGAAGTGTTTCCAGAGGAACTTCCTGATGGCTTACCCCCTTTGAGAGGGATTGAACACCAGATAGACCTTGTGCCAGGGTATGTACTACCTAATAGACCAGCATATAGGTGTGATCCCAAGGCTACACAAGAGCTGCAGAAACAAGTTGGAGAGTTGATGAGTAAAGGGTTTGTTAGGGAATCTTTAAGTCCATGTGATGTGCCTGCATTATTGGTTCCTAAGAAGGATGGGACTTGGAGGATGTGCATAGATAGCAGGGCTATCAACAACATCACAGTCAAGTATAGGTTCTCTATACCTAGGCTTGATGACATGTTGGATGAGCTGAGGAGTGGCTCAAGGTTCTTTTCTAAGATTGATTTGAGGCAAAGTTACCATCAATTGAGGATCAGAGAAGGAGATGAGTGGAAGACAGCCTTCAAAACAAAGCATGGCCTTTATGAGTGGCTTATCATGCCCTTTGGCCTGTCAAATGCCCCAAGTACCTTAATGAGATTAATGACATAAGTGATTAGGCCTTGCCTAGGGAGATTTGTGGTGGTATACTTTGATGATATTCTCATCTACAGCAAGAGCAAGGATGATCATTTGAGGCATCTTGAGGCTATGTTTGAGATACTTAAGGAGAGTAAACTCTTTGGGAAGCTTGAGAAATGCACCTTTATGACTGAGGAAGTCAAGTTTCTAGGATATGTGGTGTCTGGTAGAGGCATATCAGTTGATCAAGACAAGATCATTGCAGTTCAGTCTTGGCCTGTCCCTAGGAATATCACAGAAGTAAGAGGGTTTTATGGCTTAGCATCCTTCTACAGAAGATTCATTAAGAATTTCAGCACCACTGCAGCACCCCTCACTGAATGCATGAAGAAGGGAGAGTTCACTTGGACTGAGAATGCTTTGCAAGCTTTCAAACACATGAAGAAACTCTTGTGCAGTGCACCTATCCTCAGGTTGCCAGACTTTAACAGCCTATTTGAGGTTGAATGTGATGCAAGTGGAGTAGGGATTGGAGTTGTCCTTATCCAAGAGAAGAAACATGTAGCTTATTTCAGTGACAAGCTAAGTGGAGCTAAACTGAACTATTCTACATATGACAAAGAGTTCTATGCTCTTGTCAGAGCTCTGAGGCATTGGAGTCATTACCTGAAGCCCAAGCCTTTTGTCTTACACTCTGATCATGAGGCATTGAAGTACATAGGAGGCCAGCATAAGCTCAGTCATAGGCATGCTAAGTGGGTGGAGTTCCTCCAGTCATTCACCTTTTCTAGAAAATACAAAGAGGGCAAACAAAATGTGGTGGCTGATTCATTGTCTAGGAGGTACACTCTGCTATCAACCATGGAGCAAAGGGTCCTTGGCTTTGAGTTCATGAAGGATATGTATCAGGAAGATCCAGACTTTGCAGAAGATTGGTTAGCACAGAAAGAGGGAACAAGGACCATTGATTCACCCTACACTCTGCAAAATGGATTCTTGTTCAAAGGAAACAAGCTGTGTGCTCCCAGAGGATCTTATAGGAGTCTATTGATCAAGGAGGTTCATGGAAGTGGTCTTGGAGGACACTTTGGGGTTCAGAAAACTGTGGACATACTGCAGGATCAGTTCTACTGGCCTAAGATGATGAGAGAAGTCCAAATAGTACTCAGAAGGTGTGGAGTTTGTCAAAAGGCCAAGAGTTCTTTTCAAGCAGGACCTTACACTCCCCTACCAGTTCCATGTAGGCCTTGGGAATATGTAAGCATGGATTTCATAGTGGCATTGCCTAGGACAGCAAGAGTGAAAGATTCTATCATGGTGGTTGTGGATAGGTTCAGTAAGATGGCACATTTCATTGCTTGTAAGAAGACTGAGGATGCTGTGAGTGTAGCAGAGCTATACCTTGATGAGCTGGTGAGGTTACATGGAGTCCCAAGGACTATTGTATCTGACAGAGACACAAAGTTTATGAGCCATTTCTGGAGAACATTGTGGAAGTTGCTTAACACTAGGTTGTTGTTTAGTACCTCCCATCATCCTCAAACAGATGGCCAAACTGAGGTGACCAACAAGACCTTGGGAAGGATCTTGAGGTGTATAGTCAGCAAATCTCTCAAGGATTGGGACTTGAAGTTGGCTCAAGCAGAGTTCTCTTTCCATAGAGCTCCATCAGCAGCCACAGGCCACTCCCCCTTTGAAGTGGTCTATGGTACTAACCCCTTAATGCCTTTGAGTTTGTCTAATGTGTGCAGGTCAGAGATCCACTATGATGCCAAGAAGAGGGTAGAACAAATGCTAAAACTCCATGAGTCAGTCAGAAAACAAATTGAGAAAACTAATGATCTATACAAGAAAAATGCCAAGGTTCCTAAGGCCAACAAAGACTTTGCACCAGAAGATTTAGTATGGATCAACCTAAGGAAAGAAAGGTTCCCTTCCAAAATAAAGAATAAGCTAGAGCCAAGGGGAGATGGTCCTTTTCAAGTCATAGAGAAGATAAGTCCTAATGCGTACAGAATTGATCTACTAGGAGAGTATGCAGTCCATGGGACATTCAATGTTGGAGATCTTAGTCCCTTCTATGAAGACTCCGAGGGAGAGGAAGACACAGGCTTGAGGTCAAGCCCTTTTCAACCTGGGGAGGCTGCAGCAGGAGCTCACCCAAGGGGTCTTGATGATCAAGCCACAAACAAGACAAACCTGACCCCAAGGACCCCTCAGATGGAAGCTCGAGTTACAAGATCCAAACAACAAGCTATGACAAGCCAAGATCAAGCCAGGCCAAGCCACAACAGTGAGGAAGACAGTCCAGGACTCAGCAAGCCATGCCAAGCCCCAACACAACCCACATTACCCACACAAGACAGAAACATAGCCATTCAGGACCAGGCAGACCAATCAACAAACCCTGCACCTAGGAGGTACACCAGGGCATCCCAACCACCCCCACCATGGCCTACCATCAAGCCAATCCACTAAACTACAAGTTTGCCCAGGACAACCCTTTTTGAAGTCTAGCAAAAACTCATGAAACAGACACCCCAAGCTAGAGTCCAGTGAACCATTAAGGCAGAGAAGGTACAAGGTCAGGTTGTGGTTTCCTTTTATTTAAGTCAACTTGTCCTTGTCCAAGGCAGGTTTTATCTAAGTCCTAATAAGAGTAGAGAGTCCCAAGAAGGAGCAAAACATCCAGGCAAAGCAACAAGACAACAAGAACAACAGATTTCCATTTCAGGAAAAACTCCAAAACTGCTTTATTTGCTTTTTGATTCAGTCTGTTTTTGTGTTTTGTGTCTGAACTTTATAGTTGTTGAGCTCGTCCTATTGTGAGGCTCTTAATTAGTGTCATTAGTAGTAGTTTTAACCCTAAGTTGGCCCTTGGATGATCTGTACATCCAATGGATCACAAGATATCAGCCTCTCTATATAAGGAGGTCTTGTATGTTTGTTTCAGTTAGACTTTTATGAATGAATTAACTTTGAGAAATACCTCAAATCTATCAAACTTGTGCTAAGAGCTGTAGTTTGAAACAAGCCTGATACATCTTCAAGGTGTTTGATTAGTGCCTTGTCTTGTGAGTCAAGTTATATCTGTGCCTTGCTGTGGTTAACTTGCTTGCTGTTGAGTCTAGTCTAGGGTGTTTGTGCTTTGCTGTAACACTTGAAAACTGTCTCTAAACTAGTCTTTGAGTCCCTTCTCTTGTGCTATGCTGTAGGGGAGCTTCTCTAGGTCATATCCTTTGAATTTCAGTTTATATAAGTCACTCTCTCTAAAACAGCCTCCATTTCTATGTGAGTTGTTGTCAGTTTAAGTGAACCTAGTCTAGCATCCATCAAAACTTGTAAACCTTAGTAGTTTACACTCCAATTAGGCCTTGTAAACATGGCTGCCAACCATGAATTATTCCAGCTCTTTGGAGTTGATTTGTTGCGCCTTGCCAAGGTAGCTTGCCCGTCCTCGTCTATGACTCATTTGGCTGCCAAGTTCTTGTCTTGGCCTCCTCATTTCTTGCCCAAAATGCTCACGAAATGCCTTGTAAGGACTTAATTAACTAGCCCCCCCATTTTCAGCCATGTTACTTGTTTCTTCAAAAAGATGAGCCTCTTCCAAAAAGGATACTACCCCCCCTTTTTACTACAACCTCCCCTTGTTAAAGAAAATTTATCCTCAAATTTTGTGGGAAAAGAAAGGAGGTAGTAAACAACAACGCAACAGTAACTCAGACCGTGACTTCACAACAACACAATTTCAGAAAACTAGAAACATGTATGATGAAAAAGACGACAACAAGAGGACTCCTAACCACAGCCTAGCACAGGTTTAGGACCCTTTCGTTGCCTAGCTTGACCCAAGACACTACAGCCTAGCACAAGTGTCCTTAACAGGTTATCAAACTAGAACCTACAAACAACAGCCTTGCACAGGTTTGGAGGACGATTCCCTTGCACATCCATGACCCAACTCTTCCAAGATCGTCTTGGTTTAAGAAAACACAAGAGCCTAAGCTCTGATACCACTTTGCAGCGTAATGATGGGGGTCTATGCGTTTTTGTGAAGGACCCATGAAATGACCCATAGTCCAAAAGGCAACCAAGGGACTGTCCCAAAAGTGGCAGCAACAAAAGGGGGACTTATGGGGGTTTATTTGTGTCCTAAGCCTATGAAAAACATGAAAGATATGGTTGTGAATCAAGGGCCACAAGACTGGCTCATGGCTCGACCCACAACCTACTCGAACTAAGGAGTTAAACCACACAAGTTTACCTCCCTAACTGAAGCTCGATATGATTAAGACCCAAACTACAGACAAGCACAAGTTTGGACCTCAACCTGGACAGCAAGTTTAGCTTAGCTCACAGCCTAGCACAGAACTAAACTAACCTCACTAACAGACGTAGGTCGATTATCCACAGCCTAGCACAGGGTAACCACCAGGCCTGGCCGATTAGGAGAGCTTAACCACAGCCTAGCACAGGTTAACCTCCCTTAATCGAACAACCAAGAAAGGCATGGCCACTATTGGTTGTGACGAGGTGCTCCTTGAGCTAACCCTCAAGTTTGTGTTTGATACAACTCTTTTAATTCATTATCAAAAACCGAATATTACATCGGGTGGTGAGTTCCTTATTTAGGGGCTCACATTACATCCTATCCATTCATCTAAAAAGCTATATCTAATGTTTACAATTAAAAGGAACAAGAGGACAATATGATAAAGTAATACAAACAAAAGGACATCATAAAAGCTAGTCTAAACAGTCCAAGGGACTGTCCAAACTGAGACAACAAATTATGTCCATGGCATGGACCCCTCGTCCTTGTCATGACTAGCCATGTCCTTGTCATGACTAGCCATGTCCTTGTCTTTGGACTTGTGTTGGCTTGGACAAATGTGGCTGGCATGTGGTTGGCATGTCACTGTCTTGACCGAGACAATGGGGCTGCTATGCTCTTGTCTTGACCGAAACAAATGGAGAGCCATGTCCATGTCTTTGCTGCCCCTCATTGTTGTTCGTCTAGGTCCTCCTAGGGCTGTCATGGCCTTGTCATGGTCGTGTCCTTGGCTTGCCAAGGCTGGCCTGTCATTGTCACGATTTGTTTGGCTGAGACAAGGGACTGCCATGTCCTTGTCTTGGCTGCCAACTCTTGTCTTTGTCCTATTTTTGGGTTAGAGGGACCATGTGATGTTGTTTGTCCTTGGAATCTTTGGATTTGTGATCACCATTAGGTCTTGTAAACATGGCTGCCAACCATGAATTATTCCAGCCCTTTGGAGTTGATTTGTTGCGCCTTGCCAAGGTAGCTTGCCCGTCCTCGTCTATGACTCATTTGGCTGCCAAGTTCTTGTCTTGGCCTCCTCATTTCTTGCCCAAAATGCTCACGAAATGCCTTGTAAGGACTTAATTAACTAACCCCCCATTTTCAGCCATGTTACTTGTTTCTTCAAAAAGATGAGCCTCTTCCAAAAAGGATACTAACCCCCCTTTTTTACTACACTTCTCCTGCCAAATCCGCTGCCACATCCAAAAGTTGGGAAGTACTTTTGCTCAAAAAACTCAATGTAGCATGTCCTTCACATCTGCCACAGTTAAGGCCACTGTATCAGAAAAAAAGAAATTGGAGAGAAAAAGAAAAAGAAATTGAAGTGGAGGTTGAAAAAGAGGTTGAGAAAATTCAAAAGAAAGTAGATATCAAAGAGGAAAGTGTGATTGAACAAGAAAAGGAAATGACCAAAATGTTTGGGTTGTGTATAGTCCATAAAAATGATGATAATCCAACCCTTTTAAAGCTTGCTTCAAATTAAGAAATTGAAAAGAGTTTCTAACTCAAAGCCTTCAAAGAAGCAGAGGTTTTCAAGGAAGAAGAGTGTTATTGTCATGGATCTTGATGAAATTGAGGAAAAGATGATTCTGTTTTATGCCACAGTGCATGTGGCTGTTGCAACTGCTACCTTTTCAGCTATCATTAACTACAAAACCCTTCCTATCCTTCATATTCCATAACTTAATCCATGTTGGCTTGATGTTTAATAAATTTTTTTGCAAATCGTACTTGTTTTTATCCTTTGAACATATGCTTTGTGTGATGTTGAAGTATGTCAACTGTGTGCGTCGATTGGGTTGTTCTTCTCTTGATGATGTCAAGAGGGGGGAGTATTTTAACTGTGTAAGTGTGTGATCCTTTAACTCTTCGGCTAGCGTTCACCGTAACATGTTTTGCCTCATGATTGGATGCTCTACTTAGGCTAATGTAGATTGACCCTTCAAACCTTGATCATGTCTAATTATGTTTTATATTGAATGCTTAAAGTTCAACCAATCATGGGCTAAAGGGGAACTTCACACATTATTAAAACTTGCCATCATCAAAGGGGGAATTTGTTAGAACCACACTTGGTTGATGATGCCAAGTTTCATTGTCATTTAATGGTTTGCTTCTTAGTTATGATTTATAGCATTTGAAGCTCTCAATTAGTTCTCAAGGATGGTGCAAGGAAGATCGAAGATGAAGAAAACCTTAGCCAAAGTCAAATGTTGTAAACGAGGTAGTGTAACATTCTTAGTTTGTCAAGTGACTGCAAAACCATGCAACAGTGCAAGTCACTGTGGTTTTTGATACAACGAAAGGAGAAATTTCGAAAATGTCAAACGTGTTGATCTTTATAAAGAACTTCTATTTTCAAAAGATTAACTTACTCTAAATTAGAAAAACAAGAGGAGTGTATTTGGATGTTAAAGCTAATCTTATTAAAATATTATTTCCCATGATTTATGGAAGATAATATTTCCCAAATTTTTTATGAAAAGATTTATCTCCCATAAAACTTTATGGAAGATACTCTTTGCTTTGAAAATGGAAAGATTTCTTGAGCCTACAAATCTGATTATTACTTTTGAAATATGATTAGAATCTTTCACACACTTTTTCTTCTATAAATAACCTCCTTATTTCTCATTTATTTGCAAGACTTTTAAGAGCATTTATTGAGAAACTTTTGCAAATTATTTCTGAGTTTAAAGCTTTGTTTTCAAGTGTTTGCAAAATCGTTTTAAGTTTTAAAGTCTTCAAATCGTTTTTCAAAAGAGCTGTAAATCTCCGTGTATCAGTTCGCTGCACTGTGACATCTAAGTTTGTTCCATGATCTCGTGTTTAGGTCTTAATTGTGATCTCCATGTTCATTAAGTGAACGATTGAGATTAAAGACTCTGTAAAACTGTGAGATAGAACACATAAACTCTTGAAGCGGAGTAGCTTTAAGTTTGAGTGCAACCGGGGTTAGTTGGCGAATTATTTTCATTGTAAGGGGTTTAGTAAGTTTGAGTAAATTTCTAAACAAGCAATAAAATAACATTGGACGTATGCTTCGAAGTAGAAGCTGAACCAATTTAAAAAAATCGTCTTGTTTGTTTATTTACTTTCACATTCCTTTGCTTATTATTTACTTACTACTCATCTCGTTATTTTGCCTGCGCCACAGTCTTCCATACTGTGACGTATTGCATATCTCGCTGCTTTGTCTGTGTCACAGTCCTTCATACTGTGACTCAGATCTACGGTTACTTCTTGTGAACTTAAATTCAATTAAGCTTCTCAAGTCTCGTACTTAATTGTTCTTGCTTGTGTTATCAAATAACCAAGTTAAGTAGAAATTTTTAAAAGTACACCTAATTCACCCCCTCCCCCTCTTAGGTGTTAATCGTTCTTAACTATTCAATATGATTGCAACCTAGACCTAGACTACAACCTATTGCATTGTGAAGACAAAAAGCAATGGCATGCTCACCCTCCCCCATGCTAGTGTTGCACCGGTTTTGGTGAGTGAATAAGAGAATGTTTTTCCTCTTTTTTCACTTAACTCTTGATCTCATATTTTTGATTACATCTTCATCTCAATAGAAATATAGATTAACATAGAAACTTAAGAAGTTTCATATACCTTGTTGTTGTGGCTTGAACTCGAGATTGCTAAGGTAGAAATTTTGAGTGTCATATAATTTAAGGGTTACTCACTTATAAGTTGTAGTAAACATATAGTTGAGTGATTAAGGGTAAGTCTAGGTGCAACTTAGAGGAGAGTTTCTACACTTGGAGCTTTAGGAAGTTCATCCTATATCATCTAGCTCAAGAACAAGTGTAAAAAGGTGTCTTACACTTGTGCCCATACTCGACCAAACCTCAATGTGAGAAACTATTTCTTCTCTATTTGGATTTACTTTAGCTTGCAAGCACTAGTTCTTGGAAACTAATTAAAATGTTAATTAGTAATACTTAAGAAATGTCTTAAGTGTAGGTATATGAACCTAACAAGACATACTCGGTCGAGTACACCACCGAGTACAAACAAACTCACTCGATCTCCTGCCGAAAGACATATAACTGAGGATCCCACACTTAATAATAAGGTGCTAAAAGAGAAGAGTATTACACTTATTCTAAGTACTCCGTCCATTATTTAATCTATTTCATCTAAGTTTAATGTCATAATCATTCTTAAAGCATTTTCTTAATTAACTGTGCTTTTTCCTCAAACGACATTTATACAATAATGGACCAAAACATTATAAAAACTAGTTGAGTTGTTGATGCTAATTAACACACGTTCCTTTGTGTTATTATTACAAGATTTTTTTATAATCTAACTAAACTTAATTCTTTAATTGTGTAGCTGAAGAGTTACATTTTTTTATAAGCAGCAGTAAATTTAGTATCAGTTATTGGCCTTTAGTTAGATTATTAAGTCTTACCTTGTGTTGTCCCACTCTAAAGTAAATGGGCTCCTTACTCTTATAAGCACAAATTTTACAACAAAATATTTTGTATTTGGGGTGTCCTTGGACCCCATATTCATGTACGTAGACTCGCCTATGGATGCAGTTAATGCTAGATTTTCATAAACAAGATACTAGATAAAACAACATTTATTTTTTTTCGAAATTTTTCAGGTCCAAAGATCCCTTCCGTGAACGGTTATGTGAAGAAGTATCGATATGATAAAGGCATAGAGCACATACAAAATTGTCATACTTTCAAATTAGAGATCACTGTTTCGTGGATGGTTATTTCTATTTTTTTAACTATATTTGGTTTAATCAATTTTAATACCAGTATTGGATACCATATGCCTTTTAATTAACAAATTAGTCTTCCCCAAAAAAAACTGAAGAACTAACATCAACTGTATTTGGTTTAATCTAAATCCACTGTCCACACAAGCTTTAAAGGTGTTAATTACTCCTCTGTCTCGGTCATTTGTTTATCATTTTCATTTCATGGTGTCTCATTCATTTCCTTATCTTTCTATACATTAAGAAAGTTTTCTATGAGTAATTACATCTCCCGATGAGACTATTGTCCACTTGTCATTCACTAATGTAGATACTCAAATGGTACCCTACTCTTTTATCACTTTTTGTGCCAAAAATAAAGGTAAACAAATGATCGTGACATCGGGAGTATATGAGTGCAATTCTAAGGCAATAAATCTAAAATCAGGACAATGTGTCGAAATACATCAAGTATTGATGACGATCACAAACTCATGACGTCTTACAATTATATTATCTATTTTACATTATTTTAACCGTATGTGAAAAATATTACAAGTTTGTGACCATTACAAATGAGATTTTCCCATTGAAATATCATCCAAATACCAGACCGTCTTGTTTATTGTTGTCACAAGTTTGTAACCTTTCACAACCTCCTCCACTTGCTTTCTCACTTGCTTCCTATAAAAGGTGACAAATTTTTTACGGAATAGTACCGTCATAAATGAGAATTTGTGTGGAAAGACTAAGCTCATTGGCAACCAAAGTCCAAAACTGTCGGCACTCGGCAAGTATGGTCAATTAGTGTCCACTCAAAAAAATACTGCCGACAGTGGGGTCACCTTCAAATTTTTCATGGATTTCCAGATTGGCGAGGTAATAAGTCGTGTCACACTCTAACCGTCCTTTTAACCTTTTCGACGACTAGTATCGAGTATCGACTATCAACTACGGAGTATCAACTATCACAAATTCACAAGTACACAAATTCTCATTTGTGACGGACAGTATCCGTCACAAGCTTAAGACGGATACCATATTCTCTCACAAAATACCCATTAAGGGTGAGTGGAGAAGCACATGGGGAGTGCCCACCTTGTCCCTTCTACCCATTTTCTCTCACAAAATACCCGTCGCAAGATCTGATCCATCGCAAGCAAGACCTACTGTCACAAGTAATGACACTAAAAAGAAAAAAAATGGAATCAAATATGGTCAATTAGTCAAGCGGAGAAAAGAAAAAGACAAAATAAAAAGTGTCCACTTACTATTCGTCCATTTGTCCCGGTGACTATTCGTCGTGCGCCTCGCACCTTAAATAACGTATTCTTACAATAGTAAGTCATTCTTAAAACGTATTATTCATCTTAAATCAGTATTATCCGTCTTAAATTTTAAGACGGATCAAATATTAACATATGGAGCTAACCTCACTGCATAAAGTAAGAGGCAACTGAAAACAACTTTATATGAGGAAAATGGATTATGTTACAAAACTTTATAATAAATTAAGAATTTGAATATACAATTTCATTTAATAAATAGGCAAAGGTGTTTTGATCTTGAGTAATACACTAATACATAAAACACATATATGTTGGGTATTTGGGCATAACTTTTCATTTAAACTAGTCTTAAATCCGTGCAAACTGCACGACTTTGTCTTTTTAAATTTTGTTATTATTAACACACTTATATATTTAGTTATTGTATATTATAGGTTTAATGTAATATGACAAAATCTTGTATATCTAAATGATACTACTACTATATTTTGTATAATTAGAGTGAGAAAGCATCAAAACATCTAATTAAATTATTGTATGAAATTGGGTCCTTAAATTTAGTAAAAACAAACAACCCTTTAAATTGTTAACTTTCAACCACATGCTTACAACTCAACTTTGTGGTTATTCTTTTAATCTTTTAATAAGTAGTGATACATGTTACTAGTTGTATTCAGTAGGTAGTTCTATTTCTTACAAATATTCTCTACGAGAGTTTGACAGAAGATAACTTACTTTATACAAAGGGGTTTTTGACGTGTGTTCAGGTAACACATATTAAGATGCTAATTAGAAAAGAATTTGCGTGAATAATTTTCTAGGTAGTAGTTTTAACCCCGTGCAAAAAGGCACGGGTTTATTAAAAAATATTGATATATAATTCAAATGTTTAATAATAATGACATTGTCATGACATAAATCCGTGTTTATTATATTTTCTAATATTTTACTAATTATTATCCCATGCCAATTATTTGTTCGTCTTTGATTAAAATACTCCTAATAAATAATAATAAAAAAGGTAAGTAAATAACCGGGACAAAGAGAGTATATTATGATAATATGCACAATGACAAAATTCAATCCCCCTACTACTAAAAGAATAAGAGCTCTTTATAATTTTCCCGCCTAAAGTGCAATGTTCTATGATTGATGTTCATATTATGTCATATTAATTATATACCATAAATAGAAGATACTACTACTAATTTCAATATGTAAACCCCCATTAATGGATATTACTGTATGATAATATGAGAGAAATATTTTGCATAATCTTTTTCATAATTTTATTTTTCTATATTTTGATGCAAATATTGTACAAGTTAGCTATATCCTTCGCTAATTTTATTGTATAATAATTAAGTTATTAATTAATGTTATTCTTTTGGTAAATATAATAGTATAATAATAATCTATTTTAATAATTAAGTAATTTATATAATTAGGATTAAGTTACACGTCAATCTTATTTGAAGTAGTGAAAACTATCAATTATATTTCTCTTTTATTACTTAAGCATGTTATCAAGCTATATTATTTAACGTCTTTATACATTATTGTAAAAAAAAACCGTGCATTTGCACGGGATTTGCACTAGTTATCTAAAAATTTAAAAATGTAGATAGAGTAGTTTATTCTTATCCGTGCATTTTCACGGTATGATGATAATTGGCCAGAAAAAGAAAAATAGGCTAATTGTAGCTTGAGCCCATGTAAATTGTCTTGAGCTCCTTCATTTTGTTCCTTGATAGTCTATTTCACGTTAAATGGATACTAACCATGTTTGAAAGAAACTTTCATTATTAAGTGTAAATAATCATATAAAATACTTTCCCTACCCAAGCTATTTAATTACCTATTTCTATTACTTTTGATGGGCATGATGGGTATTTAAATTAAAGATAATCATTAAGTAAATCCATACATGTATTTTTTTAAATAAGCATTTGACCAATTTAATCTATCAAATAATGTGATCTCTCTTAAGATGAGATATCCGTCTTAGATTAAAATGAGTAATATAACGCTCTAATTGGACATATAGGTCAAGTTTTTTTGTTAGTCCCTATATATTATGCTTTTGTCCGAGTTATTCTATTTGATCTATTTTAAGTTTCAGACGGATATACCATCTACATTAAGAATTTGTGGTGTACAACCCCTTCCATTGTCGTTCCTTCTTCTTAGATGGAGCTAGCTCTACCTATACCCTCATTATTTCATTTAGCCGCAATATTGTTTTTACGTACCTTTAAATTTCTCCTGCACCCATGCTCTATAGTTTCCAATTACTCCCATGTTTTCAGATTATTTTTCATTTTTCATTTTTCATTTTTCATTTTTTTTAAAGTAAAAATTAAACCTTTGAATTTTAGTGTCAATTTTCTGTTTTTAATTTAGACGTTTTTTCTTCATTTTGGGTGATAAAATGAACGATCACTTGTAAGCATAAGTTTTTATTTTGTTATATGTATAAATATTATTTTTTATTTTCTTAATTTTCCATAACAAAAATCCAAGGATATTTATACGTATAATTCAATAAAGATTGGAATTTTAACTTTCAATTCCTTGTTCAATAATAAATTGAAGAGTGTGTTAATTACTGGGTTGATCTATGATAATTTTATTAAATATTTATTTTTGTTATCAAATTTTTATTTGAGTTATTTGTATTGATAGATATTTTGCATATTTTTCGTATAAATGCACCTTACATATTACTCCTGCGTATAGAAAGAAGATTAGTCTAATTTAAATTAAGAATTACATAAGGGTTCGTATTATGTTAATATTTTGTGATTTTTTGTTTTAGTGTTTGTATTTCTGCAGCACTACAATTATAAATTAATGATAGTATTTTTTATGAGACGGTGACGTTTTTTATTAATTATTTTTTTCAACTTAAACTCATATAAACCACTAAAATAAATTTTCAACTTATAAAACTACAAAGATATGATAAAAAAAAATATCATCAAATATAAATGGCTAACTTTGCTAAGGAATAACTACAGGATATATTTTTCCTCATATTAAAACTGACCCCACCACAAACTCACATGCTTCAACAATTATTGAAATGTGTTTATTGATGAGTTGGGTTAAGGAGAAGACTTTAAGGGGGCGTTTGGTTCGAATGGTTGGAATGGAATGGTATGGAATGTCATACCACTAAGGATTGAATTCTATATCCCATACTTGTTTTATATTGTTTGGTTCAACATTGGAATGGAGTAGAATGTCAAAGATTATAGAATGGAGTTTGAATCTTGGGGTAGGACTTGGGTATGAGATTAGAAGGGGTTGGAATGGATTTAGAATCCATTAGGATTCTAACTCCATTCCAAAATGCCCCAACCAAACACTAGAATGGATCAAATCCATTCCATTCCATTCCAACTCCCCCAACCAAACACCCCCTAAATGTTTGAGTTTTAATAACAGTAGGATATGATGGTAATTATGAATTGATGTTTCAATTTCTCATGATATATTCTTATAATTCTCTAATTAATATCTTAACATATACCCTTTAAAAAATCAAATATATAAACAGTTGGTCTCACTTGTGACGGACATATCTGTCACAAGCTTGTGACGGGTCAGATCCCCTCATATAATTTATATAACACAAATTCTCATTTGTGACGGGCATATCCGTCACAAGCTTGTGACGGGTCAGATCCTCTTTCACAAGGAGGTAAGTCACAAACCACAAGCTTGTAACGGATGTGTCCGTCACAAATGAAAATTTGTGTTATATAAATTAGTTGTATAAATAAGTCAGTAAACCGTGTTCTTTTCAGAACTACCTTTCCACCAATATTGATGACGACCTCTTTGTAAATGAATCCATTTTACTATTTTAGATTAACTGATTTGTTTATGTGAGATGAGGCTGGTCGATACTTATCCACGTATCGATTCAATAAAGGAGAAGTGGGCAACCAATCATCAATTCACAATGCAATTTCTTCACTACTAAATTCGCTATACACTTGGCAGTTGAAATCTGATGATACCAACGGTATAACTACAGCGTACCCTCTCATTAACTTCCTTAACACCTTAAATCCTATCCAAGAAAGTCCACCAAATAAAGTGACACCAAGTGTCATCAAACACCTTTAATAAAAACAGATCGGATCTCTCACCAAGATGCAAATGCAAGTGTGAAAACAAGTGATTTTTCCACTTCCCCTTCTAATTGTTTTTTCTTTAGAAACAATCCGACTCATTCTCATTGAATTCCGCTGGTGATAAAGTGATAACGAAAGGAGATTGGGTCCATTTTATTGAATAATTTAATAGTGGGAGTTTACGCGGAGCTATGTAGGATTTTAGTCTCCATCTACGAATGTCCTCATCTTACCAAATCCATTTAATGGCCCGCCTGCACTGCATGTAATCTTGCCATATCTCATTTTGTTTCCTAATAGTCGGTTGAGTTCGGGCTTAACTAACAAGTCTGATTTTGGTACGTGTCTTTTATCAATAGGTCACACAACATACCATGTATGATGTATATAAAAAACAAAAATACAAAGCTAACCTGATCTAAATATTTATTTGTTTAAAAGAATTAAAGAAGTAAATCCTTCCAAGAAGTTGTGAAACTTTACCAGGCAAATGACATTATTGAATACTTCCTCTTTTCAACTCCACTCCACCATTTTCATTTTTTCACATTATTCATGAATCGGCATCTAATTGCAATGTTCTCTCAATATATAAGTGAAAATATATTCATGTGTGATCTTGTTTGATTCGTCTTTACGAGTACATTAATAATACCCAACTTGTATAATTTTTGCAAATGCGTAGCTAACGATATTTACCGTGTAAAACACGCGTTGACAAAAGTGAAAAAATAAATTGGTAGAGTGGAGTTGAATGGAGTAAGTATTAACATATTAAATTGCAACTAAAAAAACATTCCAAATTGCTTTATATAACAGATCCTATATACGTATATGACTGAGAGGGAGTTATCGAGACTTAATACTAAACCTGGCAAAATTGACCCGACCCGAGACTCGAAAGCGACCCGGAATTGCCTGACCCGAGGATGACCCGAAACCCGAATTGCCCCACCCGACCCAGAACCTTGACTGACCCGAAAGACACCCGACCCAAAATAACCCGACCCGAAACCACCGACCCACAGACGACCCGATTTGAAATGATCCTAAATGACCCAATTTATTGTGATTAGGAGTGATAATGAGACGAGAGGGCCCACGTGCAGCTCAAGCTCGGCTTTGTCCAAGTTTGCCCGTGCGAGTTTGGCTCGACGTCGGGCTTGACTCGAAAACTAACTTGATCATTTTTTACCTGAAAATGGGCTAAATAAGTCGGATATGAATCTAAAATGACCCGACCCAAAATGACACATACACAATATGGCCCAAACCCGAAAACGACCCGACTCGAAAGATTAAGCAAACCCGAGACAACCCGACCCACTTCACCCATTTACCAGGTCTACTTAATACTACTCCGATGACACCATGTCATTGTTCATTTAACATAAACGCTTGAGCTAGAGTCAAACCAAAAATAAAGAGACAAGGCCCATTCTTAAACAAAATTGCTATATCCCGCCCCTATATTACTCATCCCGCCCCCTAATTTCATTTCACTTTACAATTTTGCCCTTCTCACTAAAACATCTCTCTAAATTCATTTTTTCCGTTAATTCGAAAATGAGTGACGGTAATGAATTTTTCGATTATCTTTATAATTCGTACAATAATTAGATAACGAACCTCGATTTGCAAACGATTGGAACGCGCAACAACATTATCGTTATAACGATGAATACAATAATTATCGTTACGGCGAAAAAAGCGCTTATGATGATGGGAACGACAATACGGGTCACGAAAATGACGAGGAGGAACGGAATAACATGGAAAATGAAGATGATGATTGTCGAAACACCGGAAATGCGACGGTACATTTCGATTTACGAATTTCCATTTTCCGATAGCAATCATTTAAATTTTTACAAAATAATGCCGATTAAAAACTGTAAAACTTCAAATGGCCATAACTTTACGCTCGGGTGTCCGTTTTCGATGATTTTTTTTTCAAATCGCTTATCTCGACGAGGCGAATGCAATGGTAAAAAAAATGTTTTCAGTGGCCCATTCGTGTGAAACACACGAATTGGCCTAGGCCGATTCATGTGATTTACACGAATGGGCCTAGGCCAGGTCGTGCAAATCACACGAGTCAGCCTTGGCCCAATCGTGTGATTTACACGAGCTGGCCTAGGCCCATTCGTGTAAACCACATGAATCGGCTCATGCCAATTCGTGTGTTTTACACGAATGGGCCATTGAAAACAATTTTATTTACCATTGCATTTGTCTCGTCGAGATAAGCGATTTGAAAAAAAAAAATCATCGAAAACGGACGCCCGAGCGCAAAGTTATGGCCGTTTGAAGTTTTTCCGTATTTAATCGGTATTTTTTTGAAAAAAAGTCAAATGATTGTTATTAGTTAGCGTTTTTTATATTGAGTATCGTAAAATAATATACAAAAAATTAACGTTAAAACGATAATTTTGTTCGTTCATACTTTAATGTTGTTTAATATTTCAATTGTTTTGAAATTAACGTTAAGCGGTTTTATTTTTAAAGCGGTTTTAAAAATCGAATTTTAAAATAACAAAGGGGAAAGAATAAAAGTTGGTGGGTCAAATAACAATGGGCAAGAAAGTAATTGTAGGGGACGGGATGAGTAAAATTGGGGGCGAGATATAGCAAACCCCTTCTTAAAACGTACGAAATGAACAATCTTTTTTCCGTAGGAACGCAAGTCATGCCTTATAACAACAACTTAACAATTGTTTATCCTATAATATAGCAATTATTTATTCTATTTTTTATATATGATACTTTGTAAATTTTAATACTCCCTCCATTTTATTGATTCCTTCCATCTTAAAAGTGACACATCATTTGTAGAAAAACAATAAAAGTTGCAAAAGTAGAGAATGAGTAGTATGTCCATCCTCGCGATTTTGCAACCAAATAAACATGTACATTGCAGCAAAATTTGTTAAACACCCCAAGATAATTGAAGAGATCCATTGATAAGTTTATATGACAATTGGTTAAATGGATTGAAAGTACTACTTATATCAACAAAGTGCACTTTCTCTTCTGATTAATATCCGCGCAAAAAAAAACTGCACAATAAGGCGTGCTTGGTTAACAGTAGTTTAAGGATGAGTGACCTCCTGAGAAGGTTCCCGAGACGTGCATGAGTACGGATAGAATGCGGAAGAAAGGACCCGTGTTGCTATGTGGGCCATGTACAAAGCCTGACGAGCTACTGTGAATAATCGCTCCTGACCTAGGGTTTGGGACGAGGTGTTAGGCAGTTGTTATTGTTAGTTTCTTAAACTCAATATTAGACATTTCTAATATCATATTACAAATAGTTTACTCTTAAACTATTTAAATCTTATGCATGCATAACATAAAAACAAATAAGGAAGAAGAAATTGTTCCTTACATTGATAATAAACGATTTTGGGCACAAGATTAGGACTCCTTCCTAAGTCCTAATCTTGTTCCTAAGTCCTAATCTTGTTCTTGAGCTTAAAATATTTGGGATGAATCTCCAAGTCCTTAGTATAAGAACTCTCCTTTTGTTGCACCAAGACAATACCCAAATCTCTACTATATTATTACTATAAGTAATATAATAGAAACCCTTAAAATATATTTTCTAATAACTCTTATTACTACCTTAGTAATTTATTAGAAATTTTATGAACTCTAGTTTTAGGAAAAACTTCTCAAGTAATTTCTAGTGTGAGAGTGTGAGATTAAGAGAGATAAGCATGCATATTAGTTATGAGATCAAGTGGTGAATTAATAAGAGAAAAACTTCTCTTTTTCCTTCACTTGGAGCCGGCACACACCCCTTGGGGAAGGGTGTTGCCTTTCCCTTTTGTTCTTCACAAGAAACTAGCTAGGTATAGGTTTAGGCTAGTGAATGATTATGTCTAATTCTTAATTAGAACAACACTCAAAGCCTAATCACCCTACTACCCACCCTACAACCGGTTTCTTATGTGTAAAAAGGAGTCCATTTTATTTTTGTGATTTTGTCATTTGTCACACATGTGACATGTGACATGCAACATGTAATTAAGCTTATAAATTTACATTTAACTAATTTAAATGTAATTTCATAACAAATAAAATAGACTTAACATTTTAAGTCACATTTTATATATAATTACATGTAAATAAAATGGGTCATCTCATATTTAGTTAATATAATGTACAACAGTTTGTAATTATAATCGACCAATTTCACTTATATCAAATGTTTCATAAACATAATGCATTCTTAGTAATATAACAATTAAATTACTAAAATGAATCTTATTTAATCATATTACAATAAGATATAATTCTCACTTAAACTTGTTCAAATTAAGGGATTAATTAATCTGTATCGCTATACAATTAATTAATGTACATGATTAGGGAATTGTCCTTTAGGTGTGACCTCAAGGGATCAACTGATCACCACCGCCATACGACAGTAACGTCAAACTCAATTGAGCCAATCATTACCGATTTATGTTGACCAGTTGACTATAATATTTATCATCCCTTTGTCTTCTTATTCTTGAGATTTAATTATGTGATCGCACTATTGTTGAGGACACTTACTCCAACAGTTATAATATAACAGGCTCCAGAAGGCAGATGTTATAGGCTCCAGAAGACAGTTGTTGTACGCTCCATTGTGATCACCCACCTAGTGAGAGAGGATTATAGGTTAGCGGTTATGCTCACAGGCGCAACGAGGACGTTGCAAATTTCAAGTGGGGATGATTGATTGTAACACCCAAGATAATTGAAGAGGTCCATTGATAAGCTTATATGACCAGTGCTTAAATGGATTAAAAATACTGCTCATATTAAAAAAGTGCATTTATATATGTAAGATAGATGTGATCCGTGGTGACACGGAGCCTGGCAGAGGTGACCCGTAGGAGGGATAAACGGGGCCAGGCAGAGATGACCCGTTGTGAGACGGGGCCTAGATGTTCAGTGGTACAACTCGGACACTGGCAGAGGTGACCTAAGTTCATCCCACGGCCTATTTGATACGGGATCGATGAGATTGATATAACCCAACAATATGCCTCGATATTTCTGAATAATTATTTATTCCCCATGAGAGTCCGTCTCAGACCACCGCGGCCGTTGTATTCTTTTGCAACATGTATGAGAAGGTTTTTATTCTTTTTTTAAGCCACGCTTGAGACAACACATGCAGGTTTTCCCGGGAAATTCTTTAGGCACTTCGACGAGTATTATTATCTTCCTTATATAGAATGTCATCTTAACTTTTCTGTTTGCGTCTCATGTACTTTTCATTCTGCTAGTTGGCTTTCAAGTAGTTTTAAAGACAATGATACTCCGAAATTCGTATTGTAATTAAATGACTTTCCTTTATTTTAATCCTATTTTACTTTCGTCACAAAACAAAATTATGAGAAACAAATAGTTGTAGAGGATAATATTTCCCTGAAGTAGTGAGTGACTGACCTGGAATTCAAGTAAGTTGAGCAAATGACAAGGAAGAGTCAGTTGTACTCACTCAAAATTGTCTGATAATATCTACTTTTATTTGTGTTAATTTCTAAAGTCAGTTATTACTCACTAAAAGTTGTGGTCTGTCTAATAACATCGACTTTATTTGCTTGTGTTCATTTCTACGACTTGCAAGTAGCAATAACAAGTGGATCCGAATATCGGATCTTATTATTATTCCATTTTACTCGTATTATCCACGTATAAATCACAGCATTGTTGCACTATAAATACATCCTCCTATCCATCTCCAAAATCACAACTCTAATCACATACACACAAAAACAACACAAACTAACTCAAACCTAAAATGTCTACAGACAGAGGCCTCTTCCACCACCGCAAGAACGACGACGATGACATCCCATCATCTGGTTACGGTGGTGCCAACACCGAGGGAAACCAATACGGTTCCGACGACACTGGATACGGTGGCAACACTGGTGGAAACCGTTATGGTTCAGATGACACTGGCTATGGTGGCGGAAACACAGACGAAAAGAGGTACGGTTCTAGTGACACTGGCTATGGTGGTGGAAACACAGACGAAAAGAGGTACGGTTCTAGTGACACTGGCTATGGTGGTGGAAACACTGAGGAAAAGAGGTATGGCTCTGACGACACTACTGGCTATGGTGGCGGAAACACGGAGGGAAAGAGGTATGGCTCTGATGACACTACTGGCTATGGTGGCGGTGTGACAGAAGGAGACCGTTATGGGAAGAAGGAAAGTGATAGCCGCTATGAGAGTGGTGAAGGTGGATATAATAAGAATACTACTTATGGAGAGAGTAACGAAGATTATGAGAAAGAAGAGAAACATCACAAGCATCTTGAAGAGCTTGGTGCTGCTGGTGCTGCTGCTTCTGGTGCTTATGCTCTGGTAACTGCTTCTCCATTTTAATTTTCCTTTCTTAACTACCATTTCAATCATTCTTACATAAAACCCTTTTCAGATCAACTTATATCACACCTAAATAATAAATATCACACCTAAAATAATTTTCACCAAATACACTTTTTCATTTTATGGGCATCAACTATCAAGGTATTTGGTGTTAATTTCACAATTTTTTATTTTTTTGTAAAACCGTTTATAAGAAACTTACTTTACTTTTTAAATTTTGTTTTCGCTACTGCATGAAGATATGATACTCGTAACTCTAGAATACTTAATGGTTGAAATCTAAATTCAAAATATTTTTCAAGGTATTCGAGCTATTTACCCTTGTTATATTAATAGTTTAGCCATTATGATTTTGGTTACTTAACAACTCCGTACAATTTTTGATTTCGCCACTGCTTCGTATATGATACTAGTAAGTCTTATATACTCTATGGTTGTGACTTATTTATGGCAGTATGAGAAGCACGAAGCAAAAAAGGACCCAGAGAACGCCCACAGGCACAAGATAGAGGAAGAGCTGGCGGCAGTGGGAGCGGTGGCGTCCGGTGGGTTTGCATTCCATGAGAAGCATGACAAGAAGGAAAGCAAGGAAGAGCGAGAGGAGTACGAGGAGGAGTCCGAGGGCAAGGAAAAGAAGAAGCATCATTTCTTCTAATTAAGCTTTTATAGCTTATTATCTTCATTATTATCCACCTACTTAAGTTAATTAAACCAATTTTATCTATGTGTTTTTAAATTAATATGCTTTCCTAATTTTCTGTCTATTTCGGGTTTCTTTTTCGTTACTTATCTCATCTTATGTACGTGTATGTGTGAGATTTCATTTTCTTGCTTTTAGTTATTGGAAAGTGAAAGATGGTGCATGTATGGGTGTATCCTTTTATTTGTGTGAATAATACAAGTAAAATTATCTTATCTATGATCGATGTTGACGTTTTTTCATGTATGGTGTATAAGGGTATGTCTTCATATAGGTAGAAATATTATGGTAATAATTTGTAAGTTAATTGTGATTACTTTTAGTCATCTGTTTCGGTCAATTGTTGTCCTTTTATTTTGGCACAAAAACTAAAAAAATAGTAGGAGACCATTTGTGATTCCACTTAGTGGATGACAAGTGGACAATAGTTACATTGGGTGATCAAATTACTAATAGAAAACCTTGTTAATATAGAAAGGACAACAATTCACTGAGACACCACAATTCACCGGAACGAACGATGTAATTTTAAGACGAAAATTTGCTTGGTGGGTGAGGTGTGATTGTGTGAACTTGTGACTAGTTTTTACTCTTGGTACTATGAGCCAATTATACCGATTTTTTTTCAAAGTAGGGTTATTGACATAACTATTTCTCGCTTTAAGGTTGTTTTGAAACTATTTCTCGCCAATGGGTCCAAGTCATCACTTTTTATTTTTTTGGGGCATAGCGATTTACCCCTTTATTTCGTTCATAGAAATGGCAGAACCTTCTGCTCTTTGGGAGTCGGAGATAATTAGCAAAATCGCTATGGGGCATAGCGATTTACCCTTTTTTTCGTTCCAAAACTGGCAGAAGGTCTGGTTTCGTAGAAATAGGGAAAAATAGGTAAATCGCTTTCCCAGTTAGCGATTTACCTAAATTCGGGTAAAAAAAAACTAAAAAGTGATGACGTGGACCCATTGACGAGAAATAGTTTCAAAACAACCCTCAAGCGAGAAATAGTTATGTCAATAACCCTACTTTGAAAAAAATTCAATTATACCACTGCATATTAAAAGTCATCATAGTTTATTGTAGTTAAATTAGTTCAATGTAAATTAAAGAAGACTTTTTCTAAATAATGTGTTCTTTTAAATAATAAGATTGAGAGCGGAATTTTGAGAGTGAAATATGTGTTTTCTCATTTATAAGGCTTCATATTTATACAATATATACATTGTGTATAAATTTAATGTACTGAAAACATTTGTCATATTTACTATTGTCAATATGGACTTTGGGGAGGACAGTGAAGTGAATCTCAAAGGCGAGATTTTCACCTTGAGTTAGTGTTGTTGCATATGCGGCCACGACATCCATCAGGCGCATATGTAACAATTTTGATACTGCAAGACGACCAATTAGAAATCTTAGTGTTGTTGCATCAACTACAAGGTAATATGTCTCATCATAATCGACTTCTGGCATTTGCGAGAAACCTTGTGCAACAAGGCTTGCCTTATATATATCTTTTTTCGATGGGCTTCAATTTCGCTTTCATTGTTTCCTCCCATTTTGACAAGTCGTGTCATTGACGACACTCGTTAACATATTTTCCCTGGTGCTATTGTGTACACAATATTTCGTTGATATTGGCTTCTACTTGGATATATTCGATTCATGTATAAAAATAATTCATTAAGATCTCGAACTAACATTATTTCCATTGTCTAGAGTTTGTTCTCTTGGTAACTCTATTAATGTTTCTTCTTCTCCATAACCTCGCTCTATCACATGATATTTTTTTCGACTTCTTTGATTTTCTAGGTTTCAGATTCTTTGAGCCAGGTGGTCTTCCACGCTTCCTACGTGTCATAGATTGTTCTTCTATTGACTTGTGAGAGTTCTCTTCAGGGATGTCGATTATGGCAGGCACATTTCCTACAACAATATGAGACTTTGTGACCCCTTTGAGTTTGTGAATGGATCCACTAATTGATTAAATAACAACTCTTTGAAAATGAATTATCTTTTGCACTTCTTGATTACAAGAACCATAATTTCTTGGATCTGGACATAATAATAAATCTCAATTCCATATAATTTCTTTTGGTCGTTAGTCCGATTTTATTTCTTCCCTTAAGACTCGTGCTTATAACATGTTAAAGATTAAGATAGCAAGCCAAAGTTTGAGAATGAAAGATATGTTTTCTCATTCATCATGTATCGTATTTATATATACAATATAATACACTATGTCTACTTTTAATGTCCTAAACACATTTGCCATACAACTATTGTAAATATGGACTTTGAGAAGGACAATGGAGTGAATCACGAATGTGAGATTTGCACCTCGACTTTGTGTTTAGCACAACTTTAAAAAGATTTATCATTATTTCTGATCGAATGTAAAGAAACTTATATATCAATTATGGTGTCCATGTAAAATCGATAAATCATAACCAAAGGCCACCTATCATCAATCACCTTTTTTTTTCCGGGAAGAGAATAAATTAGAATAAGAGAGAAAAGAGTTCAAGTTCATTATAAGCAAGGGTTCGAGGGGAATTGTGTGTTAGCCAAAACAAAATCAATCACACAACAAGCTTCAATCAAAAGAGGGGGCATAATCCCAATAAAATTCTCTACGGGAACTAATATTATTGAAGGAAAAGCTAGCATTTGTACCCGTAATTCTATTTGCCAATCTCTTCTAAAATTTTTTTTAAATGAGGTGAGTCCTTTAATTGTTCTCTACGGTCAAGAAGGATGCTAGCATAAGGACGACAAGGGAGATCCCTCCACAAAAGAGCATTAACAAAATTAATACAATTTGAAGCAATATAATTAAAACATTATCCGTGAACTGGTTAGCAAGACGCAACCTGACCTTTCTCTAATGGTGATGTAGAGAAAACAACAACAAAGACACCTCTTGCCACCTTAAAAGAAACAAAAAGGAACCTACATAGTTTGAGTAGACTTGACTTAACATTGAGTAGAGTCAGCTA
The DNA here is from genome assembly GCA_022085475.1 of Heliosperma pusillum. Lineage (NCBI taxonomy): Eukaryota > Viridiplantae > Streptophyta > Magnoliopsida > Caryophyllales > Caryophyllaceae > Heliosperma > Heliosperma pusillum. Next base: position 27,631 of record JAIUZE010016606.1, read on the forward strand.
GTCTTAGGGTACCATGTATTGCACGACTAAGGCTTTTGTCCAGTGTGTTTTAGCTTATGAATTGTAGCTGTGTATATACACACTCACCATCATCATTCAATGTAATCTTTTCATTAGAATAACAAAAACTATCAATGAAACACAACAATGCATTCAATGTCTTCTACTTCCTGTACTTCACTTAAACTCATCATGGTATCAGAGCACTCAGGAATGAGGAGACTGATAACCACCTATGAAAAACATTTATTGATTCTCAACAACTAAAGTACGAAGCATTTGCTTATTTAAGAAGCGCAACTTCAGCTTCTTCAAAACATCTTCACTACAACATACAAACAAATATATCTCTAAAAATGGCACCCCCAACTTCCACTGCATCAACTGACACCACTGCAACAAATTCAACAACATTGTCTACAACACCATTCTCCATGGATCCCTCAGATCCACTCTATCTGCATCAAGCAGAGAGTACCCATCCTGTCATGGTGGATACCAAACTGTCAGGTATTGAGAATTATCTGGAATGGAAAAGGCAGATGGAGATTGCTATTTGCTCCAAGAGAAAAGTAGGATTCCTGACTGGTGTTGTAAAAAGGCCAAGAAACGACCCCATCAAGGAATCTGCCTAGGACACTTGCAACTGTCTGCTCATCTCTTGGATCCTGCACAATGTGGAGCTACCCATCAAGAGGTCTGTCATGTACACTAAGACAGCAAAGGAAATATGGGACTACCTCCAGGCCCAATTCTCTGTGAGCAATGGAGCAAGGAAGTTCAGACTCAACAAAGAACTTGATGAACTAACCCAAGGTGATAAGTCTATCAGTGAGTACTTCACTGAACTCAGGATTCTGTGGCAGAATCTTGAGATCATGAGTGACTGGCCCCCAATTACACATGTCACTACTGAAGTTAATACCTGGCTGAATGCTCACCTCAAGGAACAAGAAGAAAGAAAACTATTTCAGTTCCTGAATGGGCTGAACTCATCATACTCAACCATAAGAAGCAATGTCCTCATGAGGTCCCCACTTCCCTCTCTGGAAGAAGCAGCAGCACTCTTCCATCAAGAAGACGCTCAGAGGAAAAACTACAAGAGCTGTGTGAAGATTGAAGCTGATAACTCAGCCTTTTATGCTGGACAGAGGAAATCAAAAGTTTTTCAGGATCAACAGGGGCCAGAAGCAGCCCCATACTATCATGTCTGCACCAAGAAAGGTCACACCAAAGAAAAGTGTTGGACAGTTGTAGGGTACCCCTCTGATCACCCTGTGTCCAAAAGATTCCCAGAAAAATCCCAGGATAACAAACTCAAGGGAGGATATCAAGGATCAGGATCAAAGGGCTTCAAATATGGCATGAACAAACCCAAATACAATTCAAGTGCCAGGCATGGGAAGAGAGCTGCACATGTCACCATGGGAGATGAACAAGGGGACATGAGTATGAGTGGGGCTATCACTCTGACAACACATCAGTTTGAGCAACTAATGAACAAGGGAAAGGGAACCAACTACCCTGACACAGATGATGAAATGGAGGTTAACTTTGCAGGTATGACTTACTTAAACAACAATTATGCTATCCATAACTCACATAAGTGGATTGTTGACTCTGGAGCATCTGACCACATGGTATCTGATCTTAACATATTGGACAATGTAGTTGAACTGAAACATAAACTAAAAATAAACCTACCAAATGGATAAAAAGTTGTTGTTTCTCACACAGGAACATACAAATTTGCCAATGGTATCACACTGCAGAATGTCCTTTTTGTCCCTGCATTCAAACATAACCTTCTTTCTGTTCAGAAACTAACAAGGGATGGACATTGCATTGTGAGCTTTTATGAAAATTGGTGCTTGATACAGGACTCTCACACCAGGAGGATTAAGGGGCTTGGAAGAGAAAGCAAGGGAGTTTACTACTTATTAAATAAAGATAAACTATCACTACCTAAATGAGCTAATGTGTCTATCAGGATGGATAATCCTGATATATGTAATGATAGTTTAGATGTCAATCCTAAAAGTCAAGGGAAATGTAATGCACTTGATGAATCCTGTATCAAATTACCTAGCAGTAATGATAATGATGTTTGGCACTTGAGACTTGGTCATGCTCCTGATAGCAAACTGAAATACATATCTACAATTAATCAATCCTTCTTGAATAACCAAAGGATCTGCATTACCTGCTCAATGGCAAAACAAACCAAACTTCCTTTCCCTACAAGGACTGAAACAACTGCTGGACCATTTGATTTGGTACATATAGATGTATGGGGACCATATAGGAAAGAAACAAGAAATAGGCACAAGTATTTCTTGACTATTGTAGATGATCACTCTAGAGCCACTTGGGTATATCTCATGAAACATAAATCTGAAGTAGCTCAATTACTCATTCATTTCTACAAATTCATCAAGAGGCAATTTGGCAAAACCATCAAGACTCTAAGATCTGAAAATGCCATGGAACTCACATAAGGGGAAAGCAAGAAATTCCTCCTAACGAAGGGAATTTGGCAACAAACCAGTTGCATGGACATGCCTCAACAGAATGGAGTGGTTGAAAGGAAGCATAGACATCTTCTTGAAGTGAGCAAAGCAATCAGATTTAGCTCAGGCCTCCCCCTTACTTTCTGGGGAGATTGCGTGCTCACTGCTGCCTTCATTATCAACAGACTCCCCACCCCCTTATTACAGAACAAATCTCCCTATGAAGTGCTGTTCAACAAAGCACCAAAATATGACACGATGAGAGTCTTTGGCTGCCTCACCATGGTGTATAATCCTAGCTGAGACAAAGACAAGTTTCAACCAAGGGGAATTCCCTGCATTTTCATTGGCTACCCTCTGTCTCAAAAGGGCTTCAGGGTTTATGATATAACTAACAAAACTGTTTTTGTGTCCAGAGATGTGAAATTCCATGAAACCATCTTTCCTTACAAAATCCAAAATTTCAGTCAATTCCTTCCATCTTTTCAATTAGACCAATCACATTCTCAGTCACCTCCAGGTATGTCAGGTGTACCACAAGTGTTTGATGTAGCTTCACCCATTGCATCACCCCCAGATGTTTCAGTCTTGGAAAGTACACAACCACAAGAACCTGATTCTCCTGCCACCAGACCCAGGAGAGAAAGAAGGGCCCCAGAATGGACTAAAGATTTCATTGTGGATAATCCTGTCATGGCACCTACCTCTATTGCCAATGTGGCTCAACTCCACCTGTACAAATCATCTGCTGGTCAAGTTAACACAGCCAACACCAGTCCAGCTGCTGATCCCCTTACATTTCAAGAAGCAATTCAGGAACCTCAATGGATTCAAGCCATGAATCTGGAACTTCAAGCCCTTCATGATAATAATACTTGGATAATCACTGACTTGCCTAAAGGTCGCAAAGCTATTGGCTGCAAGTGGATATATAAAACTAAGTACAATCCCAATGGCTCCATTGAAAGACACAAGGCCAGATTGGTTGTTCAGGGTTTTAGACAAATGTATGGCATTGACTATGAAGAGACCTTTGCCCCAGTAGCCAAGATGTCCACTGTACGTGCCCTTCTTGCTGTCATCTCCATCAACAACTGGGAAACATGTCAAATGGACGTGTCTAATGCTTTCCTTCATGGGGATTTAATCGAAGATGTTTACATGAAACTGCCACAAGGATATTGTGATGGAGTCCTACA
>JAIUZE010016607.1:0-20555 GCA_022085475.1 Heliosperma pusillum
TGGCTTCCCTATAGTTAGGTCGCCGTGAGCCTTGCCCTTACCTTTGTTCTTGTTGAAAATCATGAGAACATCTTGCTTCATGCTCCCACTCAATTTCAGATCCTTCTCGGTCTGTACGAGAAGTGAGTGTAGCTCATGAAGACTTTTCCTCATGTCATTCATGTAGTAATTTGCCCTGAAAGGGCAAAACCATCATGAAGTGAATGAAGCACACGGTCCATGACTATGCTCTCACTGATTTTGCAATCAAGTGCCTCCAGTTTCTCGACATTCTGAATCATATCAAGAATTTGTGGTGCTAACTACTTGGCCCCTCTGAGTTTCGCTTCAAAGGAAATCGACATGTAACTCATAGCTAACGATCCTCGGTGCTTTCGAGAACTCGTTAGAGAGCGTTGTGAAAATCTTGTTTGCACCTTGGGCAATGAATCGCCTTTGCAAATTTGATTCCATTGAAAAGATGAGTACGTTCTTTATCGCACCCGCCTCCATTACGAAATCACTATAAGCAAGTGATTCATTTGCTCCTGCATTGGGGCTTGGGTTTGGCGGTAGTGGCTCAGTCAAGTACTTGAGCTTACCGTCAGCAATGGCAGCATTCCGTAATGCCGCCTCCCAGTCCGCAAAGTTGGAACCGTTATTCTTCAGTCGCGTTGACTGATTCATAGTGTCCATGAAAATCTTAAGCCAGGACTCACGTCCGAGCGTGGCACTTGGCATTGGGTCATCAGTATGCCAGCCATTTTTGTTTTTAAATTTGAGTCTAAGGACTTGAAAAGAATACATATGATAAGTATCATCGTTTTAAATTTTGAGTCTAATGAAAAACTGTTTAATGCGATGACTCGTGCATTTATACAATTGACCTCCCTCAAGAATTATATAAATGATCCCAAGACTCAATTTCTGTAAATTGATAAGCCAACCTCTTGGCTAATTCTACTTTTAGCATTCCTGGTCGATAAATTTCTGTAAATTCTATCTATAGTCCATCATAATCACGAGATATTACTCGTACTATAATGTTGAGATAAAATAGGTCAACACTCACTACTTACCCAACGTAGAAGGGGTCATATTATGACTTTCTACGAAGAAGGGGCTCATAGTAGTTTTCCCTATAAAGACTAGTCTCAATTTTAATTTATAGGGGAAGGTCCCATCATCTTAACTTAAATTCATTTTAAGTGAACGAATGTCTAGCAACTCGAGAATGATTTAACTAAGGTGATGACCCTAAAAGCGAGTGACATCTGTATGTCCATGATTAAAATATTCAACCTATATGAATCATTTTACATGCATTTTATTAGGTGGTTTGGTTTAGGCGGAATATGATGCAATTATCTATCATGTGAAGGAAAGTAAACGAGAATGAAAAAACGTAAAAAGGAAAAACATGTCCTAGTGTGGCCTATCCTACCAAAAAGAATGAAATACAACTTGGAATCCAACAGATTGGACCCTCGAAGCTTGACTTTATCACCCTTCTTGGTCCATGTAGCGGGAGTGAGCTTCAATCTCCATCTTTAGTCTTCTTTGAAATTACAATAAATAAAATTACATTGATCCTATTTATTACATTCTAATTTCAAAACCCAAAACTAAAAAAAATGGAGATTCAAGATCTCATATTACATCCAAGACTATGTTACCATCATTACGGTAACACAATCTACTAAGGCCACACTAAGTTACAACTGATTGTAAAAATACGTTAAAAATCCATTCAAACATTCCAAAACATATTATAAAAGCACCAACTAAAATAAAACATGCAAGACATAATACAGTTATTACGATGTTTTATTATCCAAACCACCCTTTAACATCGATTATAATTATGTGGTGATTCTGTAATTACCCACATCAATTACAATCTCGATTCATTTTACTGATAAAATGAACTATCCTAAACATTTCAAACTGCTTTAAAATGTAAGATATTAAGCATATGTGAACCGATTCACATTAATTATACACAATCCGAATAATGTACAATTAAAGGCCCAAAAACTTTGAATACAGCAAAAAAAAAAACAGAAATTTTTTTTTAGCATAAATTTTTCGGCAAAAAAATTTCTTCAGCAAAACGGTCCTTATCGACAAAATAGGGAAAAATTAATATCCTTTCAAATGATAAACTCATTCAACATCATTTCCATTTTCATTTTAATCTAATCTTTATTAAATTAAAACATCTACAAATCTATTGTATGTTATTTTAACAGATTAAAATAACAAAATAAATCTAAATGAAAACGAATACGAAAGGAAATACGATTCTGTAAAGTACTCGATCGAGAAGAAATTAAACAATAAAGTCTCTCGATCGACTAATTATTCCTAGTCGACAAACAGGGACCTCGATCGAGTATAAACATCACTCGATCGACCAAAAATTTGAGCAAACTGCTCGATCGAGCGAACACAGGTACTCGATCGACCAAAACTTTGAGAAAACTGCTCGATCGAGCAAACACAAGTACTCGATCGACCAAAAACTCACAAAAACTGCTCGATCGAGACACTAAAGTCCTCGATCGAGTCAAACACACAGCGGCATAAACAGTTTCGGTTTATGAAATCAAATTAAAACAATTTCGTGGCCTATGCTCTGATACCACTTGTGGGAAATCGGTATTACCACAAAACAATTATAATAGGATTATAACGAAAAAGTAATAACTTGATTATACTAATCATAAACGAAAACAAGAATAAGAGTATAGATTTAGAAATCAACCTCCGGTCCTAGCAATTGGCGTAAAGAACAAAGATATCAAAGTAGATATCCTCCTAATCGTTGCACCCAAGATTGTATGAGATATGCCCTTCTCCTTTACTAGAAAGAGAATCAAAAGTTACTGTTAACCTTTTGTTTTGTGTTTTCTCAAAAGTTACTGTTAACTTTTGTCTTTTTGTGATTTTGTTGAGATGGAGGCAGTCTGTCAGAATAGAATTAGGTTTTTTTAGTATCATCAACTCTATTCCTCTCCCCTGTATCTCACGGCTCATTTGGTTTTTATATGAGGAGATTTAGTCTCCTCAAATAACTACCCATTGACCGGAAAACCCGAGTGTATCTGGACACTTTGTTTCGGTCATTTTAGCTTCCAATATAATGTAATATATTATAATCGTCGTTTTATATGGACCGACATTATAATCCATCATTAATTATAAATATCCGTATATTTATAATTTGCCAATTAATTATAACAGTTTATGTTTAATTAGCTTACATTATATACAACAATTAAATATAACTTTTTATATTCAATTTTTACGAATTACAGTTAATTCGTCTCAGCTAACTTTATTTAATCATTATTAAATAATTGTCTCATCATCACATTGACTAACATTTTAGTCAAATACACTGACTAACCTTTTAGTCATTTAATAGGGCATCAATATGATTATTTTCTCAAATAATCACATCTCTCATACACATCCTATAGGTTCATACACATCCTATAGGTGTGACTTTTAGGGACCAGTTGATCACCGCCATCTGTATGACAATAACGTCAAACTTATCTAGCAAGCCAACCGTTATTAATAAACGTTAATCAACTGATTATTATACAAAGTATACCCTGTGAACCTACAGAGATTTATTTATGTTATTGCACTAACTGTGGAGGACACTGGCTCCAACACATTTATCTTTCATGGTTGTGTCATTAGACATTTTACATTGACATATACTTGTGTGGAGTTCTTTAGTATCAATATGTGTACAATTGTGACGTTTGTGTTTTGTAGTTAGGATAGACTACGATTGTTAGGCAATTGTAGACGGATAATTACTACTTTAATTGTGAATAAATAACGCAATGTTGAAGGACTACTTTAACATATTGACAATAACATTGTTCCGTTAGTGTGATAACTAATACGAAGAATATATATTAAACGTCTATTTATATTGTACTCCCTCTCATCCAAACCAAAGGTTACACTTACCTTATTTGGACCATCCAAACCAAACTACCTATTCCTTTTTGGGTAACAAATAAGACCAACTACTCCTCATTTACCCTATATATTTACACAATATGTCATTACCCCACCCACACAACTAACATTAAATATTCAATTGGTCTTACTTCCATTCCAAAATTACCCTTCCTTTATCAACTTTTTCTTAAAACTTGTGGTCCCTCCCATGTAACCTTTGGTTTGGTTTGGATGGATGGGTGGGTGGGGTAATGACATTTTGTGTAAATATATATGGTAGAAGAGGAGTATTTAGTCTTATTTGTTACCCAAAAAGGAATGGGTAGTTTGGTTTGGATGGTCCAAATAAGGTAAGTGTAACCTTTGGTCTGGATAGGAGGGAGTAATATCCGTCTGTCATGTCTAGAAAAGCGAAAATAAAACAAAAACAGTTTGCAATATGAGCCGACACAGCAAAATTCGAGAAATTCTGAACAAAAAAGGACAAAAGGAAGATGCTCCAATCATCCATAAACAACACAATAGGTAAACAAACAATACTCCATTAGAGTACATCTGTACATGAGAAGGTTAGATTACATCCAAATCTGTCGTCCTAGATTTCCTACTAACTAAATAGTAAATACTATACTCCATTTAATACTCGAAAGTAATCAATTTAAAGCTCAAAAGAGTAAAAGCAAACGCACATACAATGGTTTAGTAAAAACAAGCACATCAAGGGTTAGTGTAAGCTCTTATAAATAAATCAAACAAATCAAACAACATATCTATTTTACCTTTATGTTTATCTTTCTTACTTATATTCGATCATAGAAATCTCTTTTATAACTGTTATCCTATGACACCACGCTTTTTCAATACTTGTGAGTTATGTACCTCAATTATTTGTAAGAAACCTCTTCACAATGAAATTCATCCAAATCTTAAAACTAATTGGTGATAAATCGATGCGAGGAGTATCTCGCTAACTCATTAGATAGTCTCCCATTCTAAATCTATCGATGTGGGATAATACCCAACACATACCCAACTCATTAGGAGTATCTCGCTCTACTCTGCATTTGATACAACCCCGCATTAGACCAACCAGGCTATTTTGCATGATGCTACTCCGCATCTCTTGTTAGCCAAGGGTGAGAGCTACTCCGTAACCACGATGCTACTCCGCATCTCTTGTTAACCAAGGGTGAAAGCTATGCCGTAACCACAACGCTACTCCGCATCATCTTGAGCACCATCTCACATTCTCACCTTGCAACTTTAACACCATTTCGAGTACCAATTAATTGTTGGACAAAACCTTATTTATTTGTGGGTCGATCTGTTGCACCAACTATAAACCCGCTGTAGAGCACTCAGTAACTATATTTGCCACCATTTCACGACTGACTATTGTTCTTTCTAGATCTGCTTAATTCTCACCGTCACACCGATATATGAAAATAAGGGTGTTAGCTGTTAAGAACATAGACATATCTTGATTACATTAAGTAAATTTCATTTTGTCACATAATCTTACTTTCTTACCATCAATCTACTTCGCATGTTCAAGTATCCAACATCGATTCCTCTCTATCAAGCGGGTCTTGCTCTTTCTTTTGGTGTTTTTCTCATGTATTGAATTCGAATGCCCAATAGTAAACGTGAATTTGACATTTTTTTATAACAAAATCACATAGTATTTCTGCAAAATATATCGACATCCGTTGGAAACCTTAAAGAAAAGACACCCTTTACAATCACATAGAAACAAGCTTAACTTATCAATTCTTCAACTCAAACACAATAATATTTTTTCTGTTTTTCAATGTGCAATATTCCCTCAATTCAAATGAATTTCATAGGCTTATTGAATATTCATAAGGTATGTTTTAATCACATCTGTGGAGTTGACTAGAGTTGACTCGAATGGAAGGAGTAGTTCGTGAACATGCAGCTATTCAATTGCCTGCAGTGGTCTCCCTACAACTATGGAAGGAGTAGTTCGTGAACATGCAACTATACAAATGAAAATTTCGAAATTTAATATATCTTATATTATTGCCCGTTCGTCCCTCTAAATTCAAATCCTGATTTCGTCACTGATTATCTAAACACTATACAGCTCTACATAAGAAGGTTACATCGCATTCAAATCTGTCAAACCAGATATCGTATTTATTAAGTAGGGAGTGTTACATAAAGTAACGAGTTCAAAACCAAAAAGCAAAAATGTGCAAGCACATACAAAGCTTAACTGACAAATCAATCAAACACATCTAATCTAATCTAATTAAGTCACACATAGCACCACCCTCATTTGCACAATTACTGTTACGTAAAGGTCAAAATCAGAATTCCACTCTCTTTTTCATAAGTACTAAGCCTCTTCTTAGAACCTCATGTCGTATGTAGTTCACAACATCAAGCACCTAATTCCTCAAACATCGACTCGATATGATCCCGGAACACATGAAGCATGTCGTGAAACGTGACTATACCCTCAACGGAACAGTCGTCCTCCATTACCCATACATAATTAACTCTATGAGCGATTGCTTGGATCATGACCGCGATTAGTGAACTCTTAGGATGACAAACAATTGCCTCCGCCTTCTTTACCATCCTAGCCGAGTAGCTCCATGATCTATTATATCGTGCCAATTTAGTCGAAGACGAAGATGATGAAGATGAGGACATTGACTCGTCATCTGATGACGAGTATGTCAAAGCATCCGATGAGTAATCATCGCCTAAAATTTCCAACAACCCTTCTAACTTCTTCTCCTTCAACTTCTCCTTCATGAGTTTGACAATGTCCTCGGGCGGACCACCCCAGTCGATGTAGGACATGAGGTCACCCGAGGATAGGGTCATAATTGCAGCTGATACGGTTTCATCACATCCACAAAGGGTGAAAGGCGAAATTTCCCCGACTAGGGACCCATCTTCATCCACAACCCCGACAGAAGCCTGTTCGCCTAATGATCGAGCAATGACTTCTAAAGCCATTGTCGCAGGGGCATGATAATCCACCGTCAGAATCTCAGTCCGTATAATCCCGAGTGCCTTGACCGAGAGGTTTGCAATTGAGCTGAACAAGCTTATTCGGCTTAGGATAAATTGGATCACGTCTTCATGCGTCAACCAACAATATTCACGCCCGTTATGGAATGACGGTCCATGCTTTCTTCTAGAGACTTTAGTACTCCTTGTCTGTATAGGCACCACCAGATTTTGAGCCCCTTGCAGGATTAGATCAATTGCTTCCACCAAACTGATTGTACAAAAACAGAAAACATTAGCGACATGCGTTAAAGGACAAAATCGAAACATATAGGCAAAAATGTCTTTTGTGAAAAGGTTATACAAGTGTTATACGGGTAAATAACACACGGTTTTGTAAATCAGCCGCACTCGAGTATTTCTATAATATACCTATTCTTGGTAACTTCCGGTAAAACACAAACTATACGAAATGTGGACGACAAAACTTATAAATGAATTTAGACAAAAGTATAGTTTTTATTCAGCCTCGTGGTCCTTAGGCCTGGACACCAGGCCGGGTCTGGGTTGGAGACGGTAGCCCGAGCACACACCACGAAACCATACAGCATCTAATCCTTTTTGCTTTACAGCATCTAATCTAATTCCAATTATAAAGTCAGATCTGAATCCTATGCTAGAATCTAACAATTTTAACTTGACGTGTTAACAATTATAATTGCAAGTAATAATTCCTACTACATCTTAACTACTCGAGTTTTTTATTTCATTTAAACTAGCTTGTCAATTTACATAAAGGGTAAGGAGTATTTTAGAAAGTTTACTAGGAATAGTACAGTAGTACTCCCTACGAAGTATTAATTAACTTTATTTAGTCAAAGATAAAACTTTATTTCAATAATTTAATGATCATGCGTTTCACACTCCTTAAGTAGAATAATAATGTGAACTAATCAAACCTGACAACTGGAAATTACCAATGCAATGAATCTAACCATTGTGACTTATTTAACTCTTCATTTAGATCATTAACGTGTACCCAATTAGAAAAATCGTCTTAGTGATTTTTGTTACAAGCCCCTATAGACCAAACACATGAAGTCATGAAGACTTAATATTTGTGGGTTTTTATTTTTCAATTTCAACGTACAATAATCTTAAAATAATCGACTTTAGCTAAGAAGATAAAGTTAACTGATTGCATAAGCATGGGTTTACATGTGTTAATGCTTCACCCGCATTTCACGTGTTATGCATCACACACTTCATGTGTTACTCTTCACATACTTTGTCACAGGATTTGTACCCATCAACAAACGGTAACTGTCGATTTTGTAATAATAGCACGAGTCCAACACTTGGCTAGAGTTAGCTTAAATACAGTAATACTCCGTATTTATTTATACTAATACAAATTTCTCTAATAGCATATCCGTGCAATTTTGTTACATCGATTAAAACTATTTATTTGTATTTCTCAGAAGTCAGATCGACTTAATTGAGTTTATTTTAACATCTAAATATATCAAATATAAAAAGGGATTGTTTGGTTCATAGAAGAAATAAAATCATGCATTAGTTTGCTATTCAAATGATTTAATTTTCTACATTAATTGCGTTTTTTGATTTGGTTATTTTAATGAAGTTTCTTTTTCCCAGGAGTTGAATGACCTTGAATATATAACTAATTAAAATAGACGCAAGTTGATCAAGCCAGATTATTACATATCAAAACTAATTAAGAATTACAAGAAAAAAATCAAATAAAAAGTAGAAACAAAATACTTAAAAACTTTTTAAAAAAAATACTAGTAAGAAAAGTAATAAAATAAAAAGTTGAGGGGAGCATACATACCTAATTGAAGGATCCACATGCTTGACTAAGCAAGAATCCTTAGAAATAATGGCAGAAATAGGAGATAAAAGTGCTGAAGATGGTGAACTCAAATTCTCTTCTTTGCATAAAAAACATATTATATCAACCATACATAATTTCCCAACACATTCACATTCATAATAATAATAATAATAATTATTATTATTATTATGATTATCCCTAATTTTGTCAGCAATTAAATGGTGTGTACAAGACCAAATGCTAATAAAATTATGTTGAGAAGCTTTGATTGCAGAAAGAGCATCAGCAATAGTTGATGTTGAATAAGGGAGTGAATTTAATGCTGGTTTTCCCAAGCAAAGGTCAGATACTGCATAGTTTAACAAACTGATTGCCATGCAAATAATCTTGATTAATTACTGATGCTAATCTTAAGGATTAACAAGATGTTTATTATTATGGGATATATAGTTTTGTTATGGTGGAATTTTGGATGTGAATCAAGGGTGAAATGTATGATGAGGAAATGTGGATGTATTTATAAGTCTGTTACAAGGTTTGGGACATTTGATGTACACTACTATGTTTCATATACGACAAAATATAATTAATAAGTCTTGCGGTAGATGGTCACATTTCCGTCTTCACCTTAAGACGAGCCAAATGTGACCATTTTAACGATAAATGTAATCAGTACCATTTTCATAAGCTATAACTGGTTGTTTGTCACATGGTTACATTTTGTCGATAAACTGATCACAAACGGCTCGTATTCAGCTGAAGATGAAATTGGTCCGTCTTCATTGAGAATTTGACAAATATAATATGAGTGGTGGGGCTGCTTTGTTTTTTTCTTTTTTTTGTATGGACTAATTAAAGAGATTAAAAAATGGTGGAAATATAATTTAATGTTAATAAGGTGGACCATATTGATTGTCAAAATGCACCATAGCTTGGGGCTTGGCTAAATTTAGCCCAACTGTGGGAAAATGTCAATCCTAGTCCCATTTTTGTTATCCTTAAATTTGAGTTAAGTGATAATATGAAAATATTTGTATAATAAATCAAATGCAGCAATAGGTATATAGACATTACATATATCAAAGATATCAATTGATACTCCCTCTGTCCCAGTTATCTCTTTACCTTTGTTTTTGACACAAATATTAGGAAAATAGTAGAGGATTATTTGTAGTTATACTTAGAGAATTACAAGTGGACAATAGTCTAATTGAGAGATCAAACTACTCATAAAAACCAACCTAATATAGGAATGTAAACAAATAAATGAGAAACCCTTAAATGAAAATGGTAGACAAATAACCGGAACGGAGGGAGTATAAATTTACACTTATAATAATCATATATGAGTATATTGACTATTAAATCAAATAAAAATAAGATCCTGATGACATGTTTGAAAATTTCTATATATTTTATCCATTTAGTATAAATATAAAGAGCGGGTTTAACATTTGATGATAAACTTACGTAAAGTTTCTTTTAAGTATTTAATTGTATAATATAAGACATAATCTATGCATAATAAGAGTTTTTACTTTATTCACGACTCATTGTTAAGCTCAATTCTCAAATACATCTCTTCAATTACACGAAGGGTGTTAATTTCTTATTCATGGCTCATTGTTTCATTACTTTTTTTTTAATTCTAGATACTATACTAAATAATTCTTAACGAATACTATTATTTAATGAACTAACATAATATTATCTAATACGAAGTATCGTTAAGTGAAAAAAATGTAATAGAAAAACTAAAAAGATAAAAAAAAAAATCTAACTAATTTAGATTTAAAAACACAAAATATTTTATGAAATGATATATGGCGTATTAAATATAAAGTTCAAAATATTAAATAATTTTGTATCTCATAACCAAATTTACAATATTTGAATAAGAATAATAAAAAGGTGTAAATAAACTAAAGGCTACAAAAGTAAGGTCAGTTTATATGAAATGAATAATTACATACAAGATGAGGTATTACTTTGTAGCGAGGATAACATATTTAAATTCCAAATGTTGAATAACACAGAGGTGCGCAAGATTGAATTCATATATATATATATATGTCATTTTATAAGAATTTCTTGTGTTTAAAATGGTCATACAAAACTACAAAATATAAATTAATTCATTATTTTGAAGAAGAAAAAAAGGCTTCCAAGAGGCAAAGGCCGACGGCCCAACGTAAGGCGATAAACTAAGATACAAGAAGAAGGTGACCGCTTCACATACAAAAACAAATACTAAGTAGAACCTTAATTTTATTTGACCCTCACAAGTCACAAGTCACAACATGGAATTGGCCTCTTGCTCTTGTTCGCTGCGACCTTTTGAACTAAGATCAGATGTCCACGCATTAATATTTTAAGACTCGTTCTAATAATTTATACAATAAGTCTCGTTAAAGACGACGCATATGCGTCTTCAATATAAACGGGTCGAATTCCTTCTTACAATGAGCCAAGTGGGAAGATAAGTGTAGACGGATTTACAGCGTCTTCAATGAGAATTTGTGTAATTTATACGAGCACGAGAAAATTTCAAAATATATATATGTCAACAAATATTTAAGTAACTATAGCTTTTCCACATTTTTTATTTTTTATTTTTGGAAATGTGTGCTATAGGACTGATATCATATAATTAAACGATATAAAGCGGAATATTAACCATAACTTATGTATGAAATTCACCCTTAAGATCAACATAAAACTTAGGTCTTGCCATGGAAGAATGTCTTAATCTTTAATTCTCCGCCTTCTTAGCTCCTAAATAACTGATATGTCCCTACAAAGTAATAAGGTTAAGACGGGGCGACCCGTTTTAAGGTTAAGACGGATCAAGCCTCACTCACAAAGAGGAAGTGGGGGATCTATTTGTCCCCCACTTGTCTCCCCACTTGCTCTTCGTGAGGGGGACTTGACCCGAGAAATGCTAATAAAGTAGAGCTCATCAAGTTAAGGTCGGCCCGTTTGGCTCTCCCCTTTTGCCCGCTAGCGCCTGTTCATATGGCCCGCTATTTTAGCGGGCTTGGATAAGGCAAATTCTAAAAAATTATTTGACGGACGGGTCAAGTGCAACCTACTATTTTCCGGGGGGTATAGACGTAATAAATAGGCTCATGAACAGGCCTGCCAATCCCGCTAAGCGCACTTTATTAAGAAAAAAAGTAGATTTGATGAACAAATTCTAATATAAGTGAGGAGATAGAGCAGCAATAAACTAAAATAAATTTATGATGCGAAAAAAATATCTAGTTTAAATTTTGGTGTATCTTTGATTTATTTAAAGATTTTTAAATTTAAAATGGTTATATGTTTAAGCAAATGATTTAATTATAGCAGTAAGTGGATTGTACCTCTGATGTACTACCACATATAATATAATTTTTGAGTTTTACAATAAAGTTTTTGAGTATAGTATAGTTTTACTATAAAGTTTTTGAGTTTATTAATTTTAACATTAAACTCAAAAAAATTACAATAAAACTCAAAAAACATCATAATATAAGAAATAAAATTTAATTTATAAACTTTAAAAAGCTCAAAAAAAATGTAAAAAAACTCAAAATCATACTACTCTAAGGTAATACCTCCGATGTATAATCTTTTTTCTCTAATTATAGTGTCCTACGTATTATTTTCTACTTTGTACGTATACTAGTTTTAAACCCGTGCAGAATTGCACGGGAGTGAAATAATATTGCATATTCCATAATTCGACTAAATGCGTACATTGAAAACAACTTCATATAATATAAATTTAAAATATTAATCAATCGTTGTCGTTTTAACTATAAGACAGATTTACCCGTCTCAATTAGAAGTAAGCGGTAGAGTAGAAATAAAAGTGAAGTAAAAATAAATTAGTGAAAAGGATTGCGGGTTCCAATTACTTTTCATATTGCTTAAATTAAAGAGTCAATAGAAAATCACAAAATGTTTATCCTCTTAATTTTATCATCACAAATTCTTATTTCAGACGGAGGTATCTGTCTTAAGCTTAAGACGGATACCATATTCTCACACAAAATACCCATTAAGGGTGAGTGGAGAGCACATGGGGGGAGCCCACCTTGTCCCCTCTACTCATTTCCTCTCACAAAATACCCGTTGTAAGATCCGACCCGTCTTAAGCAAGACCTACTGTTTTATCATATATTTAATTTAATATATTTTACTTTCAATCCTACATGCCTATGGAAAAGCTCGCTGACGTATTAATGGGCAGGCATGGACAAGACATATTAGGCTCGTTGGACACTTTTCAAAAATAGGTCCGACCCGTGTCTGGTCCAAGGCCTTAAATGTTCATATGTTCTCTAAAGCAAGGAAAGAAATGACCATTATTAAATCATTCGAGTCGGTTGTGAATTAGGTTAAAGTGAATTTGGCCTGGTCATCTTAGGTTTGGGTCGTAGTAAGTCAATATCGGGCTCAGATTGTTAGGTTCATAACAAGTCGTCGGTTGGCTGCATGAGTCAGTATTGGTTGAGAAGTTGCGCAAGGTTTCGAGTAGAGTCATTAAAGGGTCAAATTATCAAGATATATTTTCATTTTATGTTTTCAAGTTAAGATGAATAATTTCTATATTAAAGTTATTCTTAGGTGCATTATTTTAATTTACGATAAAAAAAACAATTAAGAAAAACTCAATGTATCTTAATTGGAACACTCTTAAACAAATTTGTTATCTTTTTAGAATCAAATTTAGTCACTATCAGGTCAATCTTCATTTAAGGTCGGTTCTGGTACGAGTCAGTTTGACACACACAAGGTTTATATATCATATTGATTTTACCTCCAATCAAGTAGGTTTGAATTGTGTACGCCAAGCAGGTCGATTTTCCGGTGGTTCACCAATCTAGTTTAATGAATTTAGGCCTAACCTTGTACTAGTACAACTATCTGGCTCACATTATTGGAAAGTAGTAAATCAGTGATCGGGCCAGTATTTATTGGATAAGAATGAAGATTGAACATCTTATAATAAAATGACATTGTAAAATCAAAACTCGTAAAAATTATCATAGTTTGAGGGGGACAACAGTCGCAGTTAGCCTACTTCTTTGGCATATTTAGCTAACTAGCTAGCTAAACAAACAGGTGCATTATTTAGAAAGCTAATACAACGCCTACTTTTAAAATGCACAAATTATTGAATAAGACGGTGTTAGCAGTATGGAGTATTATCTTACGAAGTACAAATTAAATGGAGTATAGACAGGGCATGGAAAGCGGAATAGGAAGTAGCTAACTGGTTTAAGACAACATGGGTATAGACGTATAATTTTATACTCCCTCCAATCCAATCCAAACTACTCACCTTCCATTTTTGGACAATCCAATCCAAACTACCCATACCATAAATGAGTAAAATTAGGACAACTCTATCCTTATGACATACCTATATTTACAAAAATTGTCATTCTTATAACATATCTCACCTAATTTATATACTACCTCTCTCATACTTTTTTCCCATTCTACTCCTCGCAGCATATCGACAGGAATATCCAATACACGGAGAAGGGGTTCATTGTTCTTGTCCTACTTACTAGTTACTTCCTTGTACCGGAGTTTTCGAGAGGTGTGAGCACTATTTAGTAAAATAGTTAAAAAGGTAGCTTAAACTTGAATACAGACCTTAAAATTGAACAACTAATTAAAATATGAAAAGTAGAGTTAATAAGATAACTTATTATATAAAAAAAATAGGGTTTTTCGACATAGTACCCCTCACTTTCTTCTTTTCTACTTGGGATCCCTTCACTTTTGAAAACATAAGTGGTATCCCTAACTTAAAAAAAAAAAAAAAAAAAAAAACGTGACCCTAAGTTTTTATTCTGTCAAGTTGGTCCGTTATTTGATGACATGACTGCGTATTTGGCAATACTATATTTACATGGTGGTGATTAGATGATGGCATGGAAATTATGACTCTCTAACTTTTCTTTTTGTGAAAAACGAAAAAGGATTTTATATTAGTAAAACTCCGCCAAGTCCAAAATAGCCTACCGAAACTTAGAGTACAAACAATAATATCCCCCTCCTCCTCACACAACATAGCAGCAAAATAATGAGCAACTATATTTCCAACTCGCCTAACATGAGAAACCGAGTTAAACGGAAATAAATGAAGAAGATGATAGATATCATCTTCAATTCCGCACGAAGCCCCACAGGATTAGCCATAAAAGCTCGTCCATCTTTGGTCAGTGCAATTGATAGGGCACGAATCTTGAAGCCCATCCAGGGATTGTTTGAAGATCCAACATGCCCAAGCATGAGGATCTAAATGTCTAAACTCAGAAGAAAGCCAACCTTCCCCCACAGGGTCGCGTAGGTTGGTTTGTACTCTCATACGTTCTGTCAACGACAAGCCGATGTCCACCTCGGCGTCATGATGAGAACCAAGGTTTGGCTCGCCAAGGGATCTCCACATAACCATCTCGAGATTTCCACCACATTTCCCTAAAAATAAGGATCACTGTTCACCAAGAAACGAAACATACACAATGAGGTCCTAACAATCTGTCTCTAAAAATCTCTCTTACTACAAAGCGTAGGTAAAAGGCAACTCCTCATGAGGAACCATACCGACCTAAAGAGAATCTGACTTAGGCATGCATCGAAGGGGATTTCCTTAGAACCCCCAAGGATAGGTTTGTTCTTATTTTCAGGAACAAGTATGCAAGAGAAAGAAAGAGAGTACCTCCACGGGCCTCAAATCACCGAAGGCAAAAGCCAACTCCAGCTCGGTACAACCATAACCCGTATCATGTCAACTCAATATCGTGTGTACTTGTGACCCGCACTAGGTGCATTTACTCCCGGAACAAACGTTTATGCATGAACTCAAACAAATACAGATTCCCGGAACAAAAGTTTATGCCTGAACTCAAATAAATACAGATGAACATTATTTTATAAACCGAAGTTAAGTTAGTTGACGAAATAGATTCATTAAAACCGACAATCTTCTTAGATGTAAAAGTGTTTAGCCTTCTATATGTACCTCTTCTTATAAAACATTATTAATAGTAGATTTATTAAATTTAAAAAGAGTGAAATTAAAAAATTTAATTAGAGACTTATCTACAAAATCGTGCAATGGCACGAGATTTATTCTAGTTGTAGAGCAAATATATAGTTTAAAAAGTTTTTTTTTTTTTGGCAACGGTAAAAGAAGTCAATTACATAAGATACTCATGACTAATTACATCAAGAGTATTAGGTCCTATGCAATCTAAACTGAATAAACTACTACATAGCCAAGTTAGAGCTGAAATAGAGTCGTAGCCATAAGCTTGATACGCCCCTCCATCTTCGTCGATCACTATCATTTCACGAACATTCAAGGGACCAATTTCATGAAGGCCAAGAAGCCAAGAACGGGATACACTTACGCCACAAGGAAGTAGGAAGAAATAAGGAGGTGCATGCCAAGGACATGCACAAGGGCAAAGAGCCCTGCATCCCGGTGGTTGATTCTTGAAAAAACATGATCTTGAAGCTTGAGTCTTGAAGCAATAGCTACCCGATGAGGAGGAAGGTGACACAATCATCCAGAAAGGCCGTTTCGTTGGACCCATCAAGAGCTCAAAACTGACATTTATTTGAACTAACCGCAAATTAAAAGAATTTACAACCCCATGAATAATGAGACAGGACACCCATAACATCCATGATGGTATCATGATAAACCCATAGAAGGTTTTTATCCGAAAAGAAAGACACAATAAACAAGTAGTAAACGACATTAGATTGAGTTGACGACCACCGCATCCAACCTACCAACACGACCACCGAAACCTTACTCGACCCTACCCAAACACATCACCAACATAAACAACAAAGATTCCACCAAGCATGACCTAACTCCAAAGATAGGCAACAACGGACACACACCAGAGACAAAGCAACCGACCACCAAAACCCAAACTGACACCGGAGATCTAAAAAAGCCGCTTATGAAACTCAACCGAAAACCCCAACACTACACCGTCACATGCGACAAGACCACGAACGAAGCCCAAAATAAACACGTACTAAAAAACAGTAATGGGCCCGATAGGTGGGGGAAGGGGGGAGGGGGGAGGGGGAACACCTATTAGGCCCAAAACTATGACCACATAAAACACTACAACACAAACACAGACGGGCTATGCCCCTCGACATGAAAAGAGTTATTAATTAGTTGCTCACATGACTTTTTTAAATCAAAACAAATAATTTATTGACTTACTCCATAGTGTTTTTTTTTCCGTACATATTGAGTTAGCCTATTATGTAGTGCTAAACTGCCAAGTAGAACAAAATCCATAAGATAAAAACTCGAAAAAGCCAGCGTTGGTACAAAAATTAAAAAATTCCGTTGCCGGGAATCGAACCCGGGTCTCCTGGGTGAAAGCCGGATATCCTAACCGCTGGACGACAACGGAAGATGCTGTCTTTCAAAGAATTGTTAAAATCTAATAATATACGCTTTCTTTGCAGGGATTACTAATGGCTTAAATATGTGTTATTGAACTTACAGTAGGTCTTGCTTGCGACGGATCGGATCTTGCGACGGGTATTTTGTGAGAGGAAATGGGTAGAGGGGACAAGGTGGGCACCCCCCATGTGCTTCTCCACTCACCTTTAATGGGTATTTTGTGAGAGAATATGGTATCCGTCTTAAGCTTGTGACGGATAGTGTCCGTCACAAATGAGAATTTGTGTTGAACTTAACCTCTCCTTCCCAACTTCTAACATTTATTTGTTGGTCTTTGCAGCAGGATTACACAGTTTCTTCAAAATGTTATAGATGCTTAGCTAATTAGTTTTAAGAGTATCATTTTCTACTCTCTTTTTTCCATGAAATGCTATTTTGACGATAATCATACGGAGTAATAATAATAATAATATCTTTCTTGTATTATTCATTAAGGAGAATATGAGATGTCACTGTAGTTCGGGTTAAATAGAAAAGAAGTGCCAATTTGGAGCTTGTGCTTCTAGTAGCCAGGTTGTATTTTTTGGGAAAATACTATTATATGCAGATTTTTCTTAGCTCAGATTTTTTTAAAAAGAAAACTCAAAAACTTTAATACAGAACTCGAATTCTAAACGACCAATTGTATTACAACTGGTCATATAGTCAATCCCTTCCAAAAAGTTCCTATATTGAAATTTTTTTTATTACTTACAAGAGGAGAAATGGATCCTTTCATTTTCTTTCACATTATTTGAAAACTTTTCATTTTATTTCTTTTCGTTCAAGCACAATTTAAAAGATGGTAACTGATAAGTTAGAACTTAGAATCAAACAAAATAAGCATAACTTAGAAGCAAACAAAATAAGCATGCACATCAACCAAGCCGCGTAGCCGTCAAAAACGTGAGTAATTTGAACTTGTAATCTAATTACTTAGTTATTATTTTTTAATCACTATGACTATACAATATACATGCATCTACTACATATGAACTGTGTTGATATCCCTGATGGCTGCCGTTTTTTTTACTCACATTGTTTGATATTGGTGCCGGTCAAGAATACATCTCACCCATGACTCCATCAGATAAAAAGGTATTTCGTCCAAATCATTTGTTTACTTTTACTTTTGACACAATTATTAAGAAAATTAGTTTTAGACCCGTGCAAATTGCACGGGTATGTTTTTTTAATTTTTGTTTTTTATCGAAAAATGTAAATTTTCATGATTAAATTTTTTATTGGTTAATTATCTTTTCTTAAAATAATTATCTTTAATTAATGTTTTAAAATAAAGTATAAATCTCTCTGCTTTTAGTTCACCAATTTTGAGTTGCAAATGTAAATTTGAGTTATATGAAAGTCATATTTTAGATTAGATTTAAATTATAAATTTTATTTGCAATTAGCATATAAATGATACATTATGCAAGGTCGATTGGTCGAGTAGTTGTAGTACGATATGTCCTCCTGGTAACTAAATTAGAGTTCATTCATTCTTTTATAAGTAGGGGAGTAGTTACAAAAGGCCAAGTTATATAAGATGAAACAAAATTTATTTGAATTAAAATTAACACAAAATTAGTGAAATAGCACGGGTTTGATTGATAATCTCATGACCATGGAAATTTGATAAACCCATTTGTCATGTTGTCAAACCCGTGCACAAGACTCGTGCATGTTCAAAATAAATATTTTGACCTATTTTTCATTTAGTACAGATTGTTAAACAGGTCCGAATGAAAATTTAAATTTTGACCCGTGCAAATTTAAGACGATCAATCAAATTATTGAATATTCAAATTCTTATATTTTTATTTTCTTCTCACTTCTCAAATTACAAAAACGATCAAATGAAAATGTAGCAATACAGTATATGTACAACGCACTATTTATCATTCATATGCTACAACGTATTTGTGATCGTAGTATATGAGATAGTACAATTAAGTTAAGTACAAATGGCATAAACAACTTGTCCATCAATGTAGTGTAAAATAAAATTCAAACCTGAGCTTATCTCATTCCCAAGCTGCCTCACCCGCAATATCTCCTCTCTTTTTCTTACTCAACCCCTTTATTTGAGAAACTCAGTTAACCTACATATTTCAATCTCATTTGTTATCAAATTAAATGATTTTTCGAAAGAAAATCATCCTTATTGGAACAATTAGTATGTATTACACTATTACGTGATAAATACCTCACCCAATTTATAGGATTTGATTATATTATGGGTTGTTTTTATTATTCCTTAAAGTTTTATATAATTTAAACCGAGTTTCTGTAATTAATTTTATAGAATTTCATACATGCATTTGATTTTATAACTCATATTAAATATTTACTTGTACTATGTTTCTTTTCCTCATAGTCTTAAACCCGTGCAAATTGCACGGGTATGCTACTCAAAACATTATAAATATTAAAATTATAAACAAATAATTGAATTTTATATTAAGTCATATTTGAAATTTTAATTAAAAATTTCATGAAACTATGTGTATTGAACTTCTTATATTAATTTAAGCTCTCCTTTAATAATAATAATAAAAAAAAAAGATATGTTATTGAATCGGTCATTACTTATAGTGTACAAAAATACTTTATTTATGCATGTAACAACCCGAAAAATACCCAATTTTTCTAGTAAAAATATTTACTAACACTTTTCAGCAGACTTAAGTTTTTAAAATAGAAATTTTTGTTCCGAGTCGTATTTTGAAATTCCGCGTTCGTATTTGGAATTTCTAAGAAATTTCATGAAAAGACCGTTTTTAGTCATCTTTGACTTTTCTTGACTTTTAAGTCGTCTTTGACTTTTTCTTGAATTTTTAAAGTCGTCATTGACTTTTCTTGACTTTTAAGTCGTCATAAACTTTTCTTAAACTTTTAAGTCATCTTTGACTTTTCCCGACTTTTAAGTCGACTTTGACTTTCGTTGACTTTTCTAGACTCGCCTTGCAATTTTGAAGACCGAAATTTTATTTAAAAAATTATATTTTTAATTTATTCTTATTTTGATTTATTATGATTTATCATAATTTAAAATAATTATTTTGAATTTATTCGGAATTTAAAGAATAACTTTTACGGTTTTTAACCGAACGTCATTTAACTATTCCCGAATCATCGTAAATCCCGAAACAAACCCGAAACTCGACTTTGGCATGAGTCACACGCCCATGTCATCGTTTTCCACTCACTGGAGATATTTTAATTGGTTCGATTAAACTAATACAAATATCTTAGATATTT
>JAIUZE010016609.1:0-63578 GCA_022085475.1 Heliosperma pusillum
AAATGTTGTAATGGACCTTATTAATGTATGACAACATATTAGACAAATATAATATGTATAACATTATATTAAATGGAAGCTAATATAACCGAAAAAGAGTCCAAATACACTGAGGAATTTCGGTCAAAATGGTAACAAAATAAGAGAAAAATAATCCCTTATTTTTCTCCTATTGGTGTCGTGTGAGAGGGAGTATAGGGGAAGGAGTTTTACTCATTCTAACTCTCTAATCATTCATCATTAATTTCACATCTCACAAAAAGATACAGACTCTTTTTCTCTCTAATTTTCTAGCAAATACAAGGGCATTTCTCGATCAATCTTGGGTGAGACGATTAGGAGGATATCTGCTTTGATATCTGTTCTTAGGCCGTATTTACGAGGACTAAAGGTTATTCCTAATCCCTTTGTTTATTATGCAATTTTGTTTATGACCCGTTAATCATATAAATCGTAATTTCATTATAATCCTATAAGATTAAAGGAATGTATACGGATATATTCCCACACCGTCGACCTCGTCGGCGGATCGCCCCTTCTTCTTCTGCTCAGACCACCACCACCCCCACTCCACGTTTTACACCGACCCCGGCTCCGTACCCTTACCCTCAACCTGCTTATACTTATGATCCGACCTTCGAGAGGGAGATTAGGATTTACCAAGGCATTAATAATGACTTGGTGATGAGGGGACTTTGGGAGAACCTCATGCGGAAAGATCTTAATGCTACTGCTAGTTGGACTCCGCCGAGCTACTACCGAGGTCCGGGTGACGAGAGTGGTGTGTTCGACAACTATGGGGTGACTCCTTAGCAGTTTTCCCAGGAGTTTAATCACGATTATGGTTGCCTTGGTCGTCAGTGGTATACTCTTATCCGACCGGATGCTCCGGTTGGTGGATTTGGTGGAGCCATTTCGGGCCTCTTCTTCTAGTGCTGCTCAGAAGGATGATGATGATGATGATGATGATGATGGTGATGAGCAGTAGTGATAGCTGGTCACTACGCCCCCCATTTT
Organism: Heliosperma pusillum; assembly: GCA_022085475.1. Classification (NCBI taxonomy): domain Eukaryota; kingdom Viridiplantae; phylum Streptophyta; class Magnoliopsida; order Caryophyllales; family Caryophyllaceae; genus Heliosperma; species Heliosperma pusillum. The sequence goes on from JAIUZE010016609.1 coordinate 1,018, forward strand.
GCAGCTAGTTTGGGGGAGGCTATGTCTATAAAAGCTGGTATTATCTATCCTTGTACTTTCTTTTATTGTATTTTCTTTTAGTTATCTCTCATTCCCCTTTGTTAGTTGTGTCCCTTAGGTTGTTGATGTTGGTTGATATGTGATTGCTGTGCTGTTAGCGTCACACTAGGGACACTGTGATATTTAGGTTTGGGGGAGTCTTTATTTATGTCGTGCGTTTATTTCCGTTGTGTGAAAGAAAAAATAAAAAATTCATAAAAATTGAAAAATTTACAAAATCCGAAAACATGTTTTTATTTTATTAGGTCGAGTCTTGGTGAATTGAATTAGAATGATGATAATTTGCATTGTTTCTACATTTGAATCCTAAATAAGTTGTCAATGTACATTGTTTTGACTTACTACTTTCGAAAACAAAGCTCATAGGATAATTCTTGACTGTTTTTGACATACCTTATACTAATTAGATTTGGTCAATTTTTGTTGGTAAACCACTTAAAATTCTGAGGTCTATAGAGCTTCCTAGGCCAGGAACATCAATAAACTGGTCTCATTGTCTTTAGGCTTGAGTGTGGTACTCCTTGTGGAATATGTAACATCAAATTGCATAAGTGTGACATTCGTTTCTTGATACTATACGCGTTCATTTGATAAGTGCACGAGGAAAGACGGTTCTTTTTGTTCAAATAAGCCCCACATAGCAAAAAATGACTTGATTTTATACCCTTATTATTGAGTTCTTTATATTTAGCCATTTTGAACATTTGTAGCATGGTTTATATCTCATCTAAAAGCTACATTCCTAGAATTTGCCTACCTTATCGGGACAGTCGTAGTTGCATGTTTTTCTTATCTACTTGTCTACTATGGTTGGGCCGGGATTTCTGAAAAAGAATATCAAATGGGTGTAGCAAGTATGTTGGCAATTGTGTCATTTATTCCCTTTGTTAAGAAATGTTATGAAGCAAAAGATTTGAAAAGAGAAAAAAAAAAGATATGAAAAAAAGAAAAGAAAAAAAGAAAAGAGGAAAAAGAAAAGAAAAGAAAAGAGGAAAAAGAAAAATATATGTTGCTTCATTGAATTGTTCAAGGGATAATGAAAGGAAATTTACTAGAGTATAATGCATATTTCGAGAGCAATATTGATATCTCTCTTGCGTTGTCAAAATTTAAGACGATTTCTCTAGTCAGGTGTTGGTTTGTGCTAGTCTTGTAGATTTGTTTTGGTACGTGTCGCTGCGACTACCGGTCTTAGCCCCACATTCCCATACGTGCCTTGGCACAATCCACTTCTATACCTTCACCCATTAGCCTCCCTTGATGTCTTGATTCATGTACTTTATAGCGAATGCGTATTAGTTAGGGAAATTACTATCACATTAGAATGCATGCATGTTTCATAAGTTGAGTGAGTGTTTCTATTTCTTTCTATCTTCACAAAACTCACCCTTACATAAACTTATGAGTGCATGAGTGAATCCGCGAGAATCCGACTAATTGAGTCTTGCAAGATTGAAAGGTATTTGGTTTTTGTCTATACTACGGTATCTTGTAAAATCTTGGAATATGAGCTGCGTTTTCTACTTTCTCGTACCTTTGAATTTGTTTTATTGGTACAACTTGGTCATTACTTTGTTATAGATATGGATAGCTTGGGATTTGTATGTGCATTAACATTAGTTTTGAGTTTTTCATTCACCATTTGTATGTTTGTCCTTGTATAGTGTTTAGTGCTTTGCTTATGGGCAAGCAAAGGATTGGTTTGGGGGAGTTTGATGATCATTATTTATATACGTATTTTACGCTTCCCTTAGATACATATAACTCGATTTACCGTCTTTCCTTGCTTGTTTTTATGCTATTTTAGCTAGAATATCGATTTTGCCGCTTCTGTTATGTTTTAATGCAAATTAGATGCATTTGAAGCTTTTTGAGTAGATATGAAGCACGGCGGAGTCGGATCGTAGAAGGTTAGGCACGAAAATCGAGAACGGAAGAGAAGAAATGAAGAAAATCAAAGAAACAAGCCAAAAGAAGGGATGGTCGACCGAGCAGAAGCCCCTTGCTCGATCGAGTCGTGGTGATAGCTGCTCGATCGAGCAGATTCACTTTGCTCGATCGAGCAACCTAGTTTTTCGACGGTTTTCGTATTTTCCTAAACTAGTTTAACCTAATTAATTAGATTTGTATTATAAAAGGAAAGCTCGTCTTTCATAATTAGGTATGCTTTTATATTAGAAACTCAAGTTTTCTTTGCTTGCCTCTGGATTTTATTCATCAAGACTATTGTCTTTAGTTCAAGCTTGTAATCGGTATTCTTTAATCTTTCTTTTTTATTCAATTAGTTACCTTCTAGTTCTTTAATTACTCTTTGTTACTCCTTTCATTATTGTTAATCATGTTTACTTTATTTATTATCGTTGTTATTAATATTGTTATGAGTAGCTAAATTCCTTTGTAGGGCTGAAAGGGGATCTAGGATTGTTAGAAGGGGTAGACTAATTAATTGAATTGCAATTGCATGGTTATCGTTTGATTATCGTTTTAATTCTAGTTGTTTGATTACTGGCAGGATTAATTAATTAGTCTCGCAAATTAGGATTGACACCGACCGGGTTAAGACTAAGATAGGCTACGATAATTGAATAGAACTCGTATAATGATAGCGATCGCATGTTAAATTGTAGATCTAAAGGGCATAATTGAATCGACCGATCTTGTGACCTTAGATAACTTTATTGCATGATAGTTGATTATATCCTTACCCCTGAACAATAATCCTAGTGAACCTGAGACCCTAGACTTTTAATCTTATTGATTTCAATCTTTTATTCTTATTGTTATTGTTTATTGTTATTGTTTGCTATTAGTTTAGAACACAAATCTCAAAACCCCGAAATTGTTACTATAGAGACAAACCTAGCTTAACAGATTAAAATACTACCGCCTCCCTGTGGATTCGATACCTTACTTACCGAGTACCGCTGACTATTAGTTAGTAGTGAATTACGATTATTTTGATTAAGGTGACGCGACTTTACCCTTATCAATGTGGTTATATTTGTTAAAAAATCATAATTTCACATGTTCTGGCTCAATTTCAGTTTTTTTAAGTTCAACTTAGTTATTCAATTCCGTTCATTGTACTTTAGTAAATTCTCTTCAACTCATCTCTTCACAAAATTAACTCTTACTTAAGCCCCATTCAATTTCGTTCAATTCAGCTCAACTTCTTTTAATCAAGTTCGTTCAATTGAACTCAAGTTCTTTTAATTCAGTTAAGCCAAAAAGAACATGCCACTAAGGGGACGTTTGGTTCACCTTAGGGAAAGGGAATCGGAATCGGGAAGAGAAATAAAAGGAAAATAATGAGAATCCCTTTGATATAATTCCATGTTTGGTTGGTATGAGTTAAGGAATGAAATTAAAAATACCTAAAATTGAAAAGGCCGCCCTAAACCACCATTGCCACCACCGAACTTCATCAACTAGCACCCACATCAGCCACTCAGATTACCATTGCCTCCCTCGTCGGCCACCCTCCCTCGGTGGTGCCCTCTCCAAGTCCTCTGCCTCCCACGACAGCCAACTTCTTTTCGAAAACCACCATCCTCAACCCTTAGGGTGTGTTTGGATAACAAAAATTGAAGGAAGGGGAAGGGAGGGCCAGGGAGAGGGAGAATAGATGGGATCATTGCCCCTCCTGGGGAATTATTTTGGCTTGGAGGACGGATATGGATGGATTCATCCTCCGTCCCCTCCAAATCCATGTACCTCCATTTTGCTAACCAAACAATGGATTTCTGAACCCTGCCTTTTCCTTCAATTCCTTCTATCCAAAAACACCCTTAAACACCACATTAATACCTACAAGTACTAGATCTGGTGGTTTAAGGGGTGGGGGAGGGAGTTTCGAGTGTGTGTCTAATTTCCCGGTGGTTTGGGTGGCGATTATGAGGCTGGGTTCAAATTACGTAGGGTTGTGAGAATTGAACGACTAGGCTGCGCGGTGGTAGGAAGCAGTGGTTGGCGACAGGGTGTACGACAAACTCACTCGCTGACGATGGGCAAGTTTTAGTGTTGTTGGTGAGGATGATGTTTGCAGTGGTTGGTGGTGGGTGATGAGTGTCAGTGTTGTTGTATGGTGATGCAAGTGGGGAAAATGAGATTAGTTATCCTAGGTAGGGGTGAGCAAGACCGGGTACCCGATACGATTTTAATAACCGTATCGGGTACCCGGTTTTTGGAAGGCCAAAAATTAGAACCCGGATCCGACCCGGTTTAACCGGGTACCCGGTTTTCGTATACCCGGTTAAACCGGGTACCCGAAAACCATATACCCGAATCCGGTTTAATTGATAATGCTCAAACCTCGAATCCGAGTCCACAACATTAGTAACGTCCAATAAATAAGATGCTTATATAATCCACTAAGATCATTATTACAAAACACAATTAATTGCAAAGTCAGTAGGTAAAATAGCAAAATACAAATTTTCAAAACTTCACACAGAAATTTGTCACTGATAAAGTAAGTTGCGTATATTACAAGTTTCACATAAAATGATTGTTGCTCAAAATCACCCATATAGTCAAAATAGAAAACAAAAATTTTACATACAACTTTTTTTTTGGTTATTTTTAATTAAACCGGGTCAAAACCGTATACCCGGTTTTGATTTTCCCCGACCCGGACCCGGTACGGTTTTTTTAAAAACCGTATCGTATACCCGGAAATTCGTATCGTGTACCCGAAAATCCGTGTAATTAAAACCGTATACCGTATCATATCCGTATATTAAAACCGTATCGTATATTTTTGCTCAGCCCTAATCCTAGGGGGTGGGGGAATGGATCTGAGGGTAAAAGGAATGAAAAAATTAAGCTCCCAAACAATGTAAGGGAATGATTTCCTTCTTCTTTCCTAAAACCCCTCGACCCTCGACCAAGCGCCTGCTAAATAAATTATTCACTAATTGTCATGTGCATGTAATTACTAATCAACTTCGTATATAGACGCAATTTTGAATACGTTACCTAAAACCTATTATTCTTAGGGGGTGTTTGGTTGGAGGTTTTGGAATGGATTGGAATGGATTCAATCCATTCTAGTGTTTGGTTGGAGGCTTTTGGAATGGAGTTAGAATCCATTGGGTATCTAACTCCATTCCAACCCCTTGAAATCTCATACCCATATTTACACCCAAGTTTCTAACTCCATTAAACCTTATTACTACTACTATATCCATTCCATGACTGAACCAAACACTTATGAGTAAGTATGGGGTTTTAACTCCATACCTCTATGGTATTAGAAGCCATTCCAATCCATTACAATACTTTGAACCAAACGCCCCCTTAATGTCATACACTTCATTCTTACTGATAAAACTTGTCATTCTGCATTAATTTGATCAATCGGTTTAAATATATTTCTTCAATTTATTCGTAAATCGACTTTTATGTCTATATTACCCAGACACTTCAATGTGGTGTTTATCCAACACTTCCGGGTAACGAATTTAGTTTCGTTATATTATATTACCCAATTCCCAAACCTGATATTACTCGATCCGCAACCCGCCCGTTTGACCCAATTGAGAGGTTTAACTAAGAGAGTACACGAGGGGGAAAAAGTCTCAAAATATTTTCCAGAAAATTGATGCACAGAAATTCACAAACCACAATGACAGGAAGTTTAGCATTGAAGGTGTCATAATTTACAACCATAGTTTACACCACCAGCTTTTATACGAACATGTACAACAAACAATTGGTAGAATCACCTAGTTTAAATAACGCCTACAATTTTTGGCATTGCAGAAACATGGAATTTTCTTACCTTCGTCCTCATGATTGAAATGATAATCATACGTGATCTCTTCACCAGGCCAGATATCCTTCTCAGCAAAAAATACGACCTAGCAATGGCAAAAGATAAGAATTCATATTTCCGGTATATCAGATTGAGATGTGTCCCTCAGATATTCTATAACTTTCCATGCATAGTTCCTGACCAAAAAAACGTCTTTTCCATAGGGCATTTGTGCTAGGTAGTTAGCAGAAGTCATCCTTTTCAGAAAATGAGTTCAATTGTAGATCGTATGGTAGAAACTGAGTTTAATTGCAGGTCCGAATGAAACGAATCCACAGCCCCCTGCACTATAGTCTATACTGGTAGTATGTCTCATCTCACATCAAAAGAAAGATATTGGTCATAGCCTACGTTACTTCGACACGTCACTTTGGTGGCGTGTCAAGTGTCTAACACTTGGAAGTGTCCGACACAATATGACATGCCACACTTCATTTTCATTTTATACCAAAAAATTTAAAACTTTGCGGAAAATAACCGTATCCAACACTCCGACACTGTCGTGTACGACACTTGCAGCCGAGTTGGAGTAACATAGGTCGTAACTCGCAAGCCATTTTATCTATCCTCGTCACTGGTGATGATCATGTATAAGCTATGCGGTAAATATAATACTCCGTATTAAAATAAAACAAAAGGCATAATGGACACTTTGATGAGTCAAACAGTTGTAAACTTGTAATTAGGTCACAAACGAGAACTATTTTTGTTACCTTCTTCTGACTTCTGATAGTTATCACTTTGGCAATGCAATTTGGCTGGTTGTAGAAAGAAACACGGAGAACACAAGTAAGCAAGTAAATAAGCTGGAAATTTATATTAAAAAAACTGCTGACAGATCAACCTTCAAAAATTCTTCTCTTGAGTTGCTGGATAAAGTAATACAAAAGCATGTTTGTTACCTGGCATGAATGATTGACAAACCGAGCTATCCCACCTTTGCAGGTGGCATCAATAATATGTTCCTTGTCTATCTTGAAGAAGTAGCAGGCACTCTTATATTGAAGCTTCCTTCCACTTAGATACTCTGTTTCTCTTTTATCAGCAACGCGTAGCCCAACTATCTCACCGATGTACTCAACAACCTAAGTCGATAGAATAATATAGTCATAGCAGATTCATTCAAGAGCATTTTAACGGCATAGATAATGTGATCACGACAACGCAAAGCAATTACGTATACGAGTCCAACTGAGTTGCATTAGTTTTGAGTGCCTCGGGATAAATATACGCAAAGGTAATATTCTTTTGAAGACAGGGTATAGATCAAGTCATGAAGGTTTTTACCATAGCACCACGCGGGATGAAATGAGATGTGTAAAGACCAAGAGCATGAATTCCAGATTTATAAACAACCAAGCTTTTCCACCCTTTTGCGACTTTGAAACGCGCATACTCTTTCTGCAGAGGCAATGTGAATGTAAGATGTAATTAATCAGCAAGATGCAACCAAAAAACCGTTTCAGTACGGAGAAATTAAGAGAGCTAAAAGGACCGAAGTGAAATCAAGACATTACTTGTGCCTGATTTGTCAATTAAATCACTAGAAATATAACTATTGATACGAACAAGCGAAACAAAAATTGAGACTCCTGAGAGTGATATTACGTCATATGAAGTACTCGAATAGATAAATTTCAGAAAAGTAACTTGGCATTACACCAATCCTCGGCAGAATATCACAAGAGCTCTGAGTTAATTCTCAGCAAGTAAATACATTTAAACTAACCATCTTGTGTTATAAATACAAAAAGAGTTAGGCGGAGTATTTAACAATTACATCAAATCCGTCAGTTTCTTAAACTTCAAAGCTTGATAGATGTTTAAAAGGAATATGTTAGTTCCCCTAGAGGGACAATAAAGATTCATTATCTTCTTATAGCACAAAACACAAACACAACTAAGCAATACACCATAGTACCAACTTTTTTGTTGAGAAGGGTTGTGTTAACAGTTGAGTAGTACCTTCAGTTGTTTAGTCACTTTAGCTTTAGCCCCTTCTCAATACACTAACCTGTTTGGATGGAGGGATATAAAGGTAAAGGTAAAGGGGGAAGGGTGGGTCATTTTCCTTTGTTTGAATAGCAAAATGGCGCTGGAGGGGTTTGGAGGCTATAAGACAAATTAAAATCCTTCTAACATAGGAAAGCTTGGAGGGAAAACTCCTTCAGTCCATTCTCCCTCCCCTCCCCTTCCATCCTATTTTTTATCCAAACCCAGCCTAAAGTAAACACGACTAATCACAAAATGGGTACTCAAAAGGGCCAGCTATTGGTGGGTGGGGTGTCATATTACAGAACAGAAACATCTTTAACTCTCTGTTGCTGTTGGTAGTCTAAACTAAAGTAGATGCCGGCTACAAATAGTTGAAACAACGAAAAATGTTAAGTACCTATGAGACCCTTGAATAATAAGAACTTAAAATTTGGGATATACAGCAAATGCAAACAGTTTTTTAAAACAAGGATATCTTTGTTCACATGTTTTGTATCAGTAGAGTACAAACCCGGTAATCATGTTCCACATCTGAAATTGGAAGGTTAGACTTCCTTCTCATGCTCAGCTTATGTCTATTGATGTAATGCCATGCATCCAACTGCACCTGAGTAACAAGGCATCCACCCTTCGTGTTACCCTGACGGGAAGACCTAGGCCATCTGCCCTCCTGCCTTTTACCTTGATAGGCCTAGTTTAAATGTAGTTATGACATAAGATATTAACAGAACAAAATTATACGTCAACTACTCCTTACTAAAGAGGTTTGATAGTAACATTACCTCTGTTCTCGCACACGTTGGCTGTTGATCTCGTTCACTATCAGAAACCATGTTATTAACATCATCATTCTCAAATACACAAGAGTGGTTGCTAGCATGCAGTAAGCATCTTCCATAGAAACCAACCTGATCACTATCAACTCCTTCCACCTCGCTTTGGAGCAGGCCCTGCTAAAACCAGAGTCGTAACATCCCCAAGATCATTGGAGTTTACTAGAATCAGAGTACATATCCAATAAACAAAACAAAAATCCTCAGCTAAATGGTAAGTAAAACTAAACTGTACACCAGCAATATGCAGAGACGGAACTGATAACATTTACACACCAGGGTGACCAGGCAAGAGACCATCCCAGCATATGAAAGCCGGCTGACAAGGATAGCTAACACATTATTTGCTATGTGGGGATTGATTGCTTTTTGTTTAGATGGGTAAATAAAGTTTTACCACATTTCTCATCATTAGAGAAAATGAGACAACATTTGGCAGGGTAGGAAGAAAATGGTGGGATCCATTTTCCCTCCTCCAAGGCAAATATGTACTTTTTTCAGTTTAAATTTTATGACTAAGCTAGGTGAGATGGCCTAGCCCTTCCCTTAATTTTTCCCGCTCTGGTAAGAAAAAGAAAACAAGTCTCGCACATAGCAAAGAATTTGAGGAAAAAATCACCTACTTCATTCCTCCTCCTCTTCTCCCACCTTCCCTCATTTTCCTTTCCCTCCATTCCCCTTCCCTCCCTTACCCTCCTAACTGTGTCCAAACACCCTAGGCAACCTTTTAACGTGGAATATCAAAAGGGTACTTCCACTAGACCTCTAACCAGAAATGGACTATGCTACTTTGTGAGAAAGAAGCCTGGAGTATTTAAAGAGTCGTTTAACTTCTGTACGTCATATCCTACATTTAGAAGAACCATGAATCTTTTGCTCCATTAATTATTGGATGAAGTGTAGTGAATTTTTGACACTTAAAAATAATGTCAGCCAGCAAATGATAAGTGATAACCAACACTAGTTTTAATCCCGTGCAAAACTGAAAATTCAATAGTTTCACTAAAAAAACGTAGATATTGAAAATTAAATTCCTAGAAATTTATAATTTAAAATACTAATAATATATTACAATTTACAAACTATTAGCCAAAAAAGTACATGTATATTTATGAATTACGATAAATACTAACAAAAATTTAATATTTTAAAGCACGTTGGATCACTGAGATAATATATATGTAGTCCAAAGTAGATCGTTTCAAAATTCATGGGCAATGTAAAATTATGATAAAGGTTATTATTGTTATTATTATTTTTATTAATTTGTTATTAATTTCTATAATTAGAAATTATTTAATAAAAATATAAAATGTTAAATAAAGTTTTTTCACATACTAAACGAAGATAAGATCTGTTAGTATAATGGAATGAACGAAAAAAAAAAGAAATGAAATATACAATAATTGCTATGTGCATTTAATATGGACGAAAATTTGTAGTCATATCTACAATACTAAAACACAAAAAACATACTAAAATTAATTGTTGTCTGATGTTTACAATTGATTTTTATTTTCGTATATGAATTTGTATAGTTTTTTTTTTTGTATTTTTATTATAGTAGTAGATTTAACATTATGAGGATTAAAATGTTAAGAGTATATTTTCGACAATAATTTATTTTGTGTCAAAGAGTATTTTTAGCCCAAAATCGGGTTATTTTATTTATATAGTAAAGTTAATTTTTTATTTTTAGATTAGTTTTATTTGTTAACTAAAATTAGATTGTATAAACAATAATCTGATCATGTTTTGGGTATTGTATAGAATTGAGTATGAATTAAATGTATCAAGTATTGTGTCTTAATCATATTAATCATATTAATAGAACAAAAAAATTGAGATTCTATATTATTTCTAGACTATAGAAATGCCGAGTTATAATACACGTTTTTTTTACATGTGGTAAATACGTATTAAACTTATATATCTAGATATGAGACATTTCAATACCAATCTTATTTATTAATTTCGGAGTCGTATGTACAGTGAAACAATGAGCCATAAATCTGAAAATAGTGGAGTAATATTTATGCATCATAAATGTATAATATATGGTTATGTGAGATGTGATTAAATAAGAGTAAAAATTGGAGGATAATAAGAGTTAATTAATTGTGGGAATGAAGTGGGACGTGGGTTACTAATCAAGAAAAAAAAAAGTTAACTTTTCATTCCCTAAAAATAAGGAGCCAATGAAAAGGCTTAAAAAACTTAGCTTTATAGAAAAGGAGATTCCGCGTCTTTACTACACATCGTACCTTTCAAGTGACACTATATCCAACATACTCTCTGTCCCCGTCGTTTTTTTACACTTTTTCTTATTTGGGTGTTTCCGTCATTTCTTTACATTTTTAGTTTTAGGCATATAAAAGTTGCTATGCTTCTCATGTTCAAGTTGCATTTTCACTTTTTGCATTTTTTAAAGCATATATTTGTTCTTTCTTTAGTCTTTGTGCTAAAAGCAAACGTAAAGATTTGATTGGGAGAGAGGGGATACAAACAGAAACTAAACGCTGATATTGTTTGACCATAATGTCCGAGTAAATCCTAATGAGAATAGATACCAAAACCGGTTTTAAGGATAGTTGCAGAATATGGCCAACTAACCACAGTGAAACTTTCGCTGAAATAGATTTTTTTCTTTGCAATATATCAAAAGTTCTACGACAAGAAGTCTATCTACAATAATCTTTTTGTGGCTCCAAAAATACAGTATTGTTCACTGTTGAAGGTTTCAAGCATTACCTTTTGGTGGGCACACCAAGGATGAAAATGAGCACAGCAAGTCTCAATACGACACTTTATGCATGAACCACCGGCTCGATTGCATATGCAGCAAACCTGAGGAAGTAGTCAATAAAAGGCTGCAGTCATATAGATGCATGTTGCCAATTATGCACTGTCCTTTCTTATGTACATAAAAAAATTTGATTAACACTCTATAAAAGGCCTCACTGTTAAGTACTCCGCACTTACCACGTATGTGTTCGGGTAGTGGACGCCAGATACATCAAATGCACTCATGGTGTCAACATTAGGACATCGAGTTCCTGAAGTCCAAAGTCCACATACCATATGAACCCACTGCTTGACTGTTGGATTAAACAATCCAGCTATTATGCAGTTATGTACCACTGGCTCTATCGTGCGTACAGACTGGATTGTTGAACTATCTAAATTGTTTCCACACTCTTCCAGTGCTGAAACTTTAAAACTTACGAGTGAGATTTGACCAAGTAAGAAAATCAAAGCACTGGATAACATACCATCATAGAAACTTCTAATACAACAGACGTACCATAAAATGGTTTGGCAGAACCAATGATAACAATATGAGATTCTGTTCTAATATTCCAAGCTTTCAACAAGGTCTTCACCACATTGCGGCTGCCAAATGCACGAGTCATGGCCCCACCTCCATAACCACAGAGAACACAAACCTATAATCAACAAACCAGCAGTGTGAGATGTTATAAAGCCATTACAGAATTTAAAGCAGAGAAGTTTCTTAGAGCATATAGTACAGGATAGTATGATGCTGCTATATATTTTTTTTTCCAATGTGCCAATCTGAATCTTATTCATGAAAGAAAGACTGTATACAGTCATGCGAAATAACTTGCAGTTCATTCCTTCAGCAAGGTTAAAAAATGGCACATTAAATGTAAGCTCACCTATTTACAAGCTCTAGCAGCATGCAAATGACATTTTAGACAAAAGAGGCAATATGAAAGGAGTTTAGGCTTCTGCTTGAATAGGTGGTCAATTTAGTTTCTGATATGAGTTTGAGCGCATCTTCATAATAAGAATTTTAATCATTTCAACTTGGGGACTATCTATTAGGAAACAAGGAGACATATTAACAAAAACAATATGGGAAAAAAAAATTGACATTTCCAGCTTAGAGTGCAAGGATTTGTTTATTTTCGCTGCTGAAGGACCTCACAAAGAACACAATTTAATCTTAAAACATGGAATAGTAGCCCTATAACACGTGATTAAATTATACAGTATGTGTGCTATATAAAATTTTCTTTATAGTATACTCCAAGAAGAGTATCCTTTAGAAAAAACCGACAACCACCACACACCATATATAACATAAATTTTGGTTGAAATCAGTTGGAACCAAGCTTTGTTTAAGAGGCCAAAACATCCCCTCTTAACTAAAAGAATAATCCAAGCTCAAATATTTCCCGCTCAAATAATAGCTTCCATAAATTGGACCAAACATATATGATTCCTTAAAAATGCAAACCTCTTACATGGGCTTGCTGAAAATAAATTTCTTCTAACTAGGACAAACTTATGCTACCTACATATTATCTTAAATATTGTATTATATAATTATTTGATAATTATATAGTTAAAATATGGAGTAATATTTTGTTAGGCTACAATATATTCACCATATATTCTTTAAAATATAATATTAGTATTACCACTTCTATATATTTTTGTGTTTTTCCGACTACTTCCTCAGATATAATGTATCTTAAATATATAATTATCTTCTCATATATTGTATCTAATTTAATTGTGTTTTAGAAGTTATATTCATTATTACAAGTTTTCAGCCTTTAGTACAGGTAATGAGATAATATTATTTTCTATTAACAAGTTTTTGACAAAATACTTTCATTCAATCATATTCAAATAATTTCTCTTTTGTAACCTCTTAAAGCTACACGTTAATAATGTCTACGATGAACAAATATATTAGTTAATATAGACAAATTTTTGACAAATATAAAAATACTTTCATTTAAATTGTCAACCTTATTCGGATTAAAGTGTTGCAGTTTTCTCTTTTCTACATTTTAATATTGTACATTAACAATGTTGATTCTAACAAAAAATTTATAGTGCAATGAATACGGTGAACAAGTGCAGAGAAATAAAAATTATTTAACTATTAGTTTCTATATAAAACACAATCTAGAAAACCGTGCAATGCACAGGATCTACACTAGTGATTCATAAATAAGAAACTAATAGAAGTTAATCCAGCTGCATTTGCTTAAGTAATGCTAGAAGGTTCCCTAACTAGGATCTGCAACATGGATGTTAAAGTGTCATGTTATCAATTATGGATTTCATTGTTACTCCTAACTCCTAAGTGGGTTTTAGAAGGGAAAATGAGGGATGGCTAGTGGGTCTCATTCAGTCCTGTTACGCCTAGACATGGACTTTTTAGATATTCTTACATGGGTGATCACATTTTTCCTTTCAGCACCCAAAATCATTACAGCCGAACTGCACATCCTGCAATTATTCAAAATCAGATCCCACATCGTATTGGTTGACGCTTTTATATACTCCAGTAAGTCTACACTAATTTTGCCCAAATGATGAAGGCTATGAGGATTATAAATCTTAAATAATTTTGAAGCTATAGTATCCATCTCCACGGATAATTGATTGACGTGCTGATAGTTGCACACTTGCACGGCTGTGCATCATACAAAAAAATATTCTAAATCTAAAACAACAATCATCGTGAAAGTCCAAATAGGAACTCACAACATCCTTGGAACTTGTTCTGCAGGGTCTACAGAGCCACTCTCCTTTGGGAACTCGTGAAATTCCATAGCAAGCTTGATGTATCTATAAATGAACCCAGCAATGAAAGACTTGTGATGATAGGTATGCAGCAACAAAAAAATGGAAATTTTCTGAACAAGTAACTTGAAAGCAAATGCATAGGTTTAAATAAACAGAAATGTACTCTGATCAAACAGCATGCACACTCCAATAAGCAGTTGAAGTCGTCTTTATTTGATATGCCACACACACAACATAACGCATCATCATCATCCACAGTTAGAGAATGGCAAGGATTTTGTTCAGAAGACCTGAATCAAAGGAGAATTAACAGAAAAATAAGGGATGCTTGAGCAAGACGGAATACTCCCGAGTCCCAAATAGTCTTCTTACCATCTGGTGTTGTAAGCCCTGCATTCGTAACCATTGCTCTCTCCAGTATTCACGGATGAATTTATTTTTGATGGTGCAGACATTACATTTTGTGAGAGACTTGAATCTGAAGAGATGAACTTATTTCCTGCAGAATAACATTTTGAACAGCTTGCAGTGGAGCTATATCATATGTCGAAAGCGCAAGTCAATAAGTACAATGATACTCTCCACTTTAGACTTGAAGAGGGGCTAGACTTATACTCCCTCCAATCCAATCCAAACTACTCATTTGCTTTTTAGAGGTCAAACTTTCAAAACTTTGACCGTTTATAGATCGGAATATATATAACTTTGAAAGACGGAAGTAATATATTTGGTTTTGTCACGGAAATATCTTTCGTAAAATTATATTTTTTGTAAAATAATTCTATATATAAAGGAAGAAAAACGCGGTCAAAGCCTTCCCTCGAAGACCACCCAAAAGCAAGTGGGTAGTTTGGATTGGATTGGAGGGAGTATTTCATAGAACAAACACGGGTAATCGATACATTTATCTAATCACCGGGATAGAGGAACGATTCAAGTCTGATCAAACCATGTGCTGGCAATTTTACGGTTGGAATTAGGGTCACAATTAAATTTTCTCGCCTTTTTCATCTATTTCCTTATAAGGCAAATTTCACAAAAATAACCCCGAGTCCGAGTCGGGTTTCCCGACCCTCTGGTGATTGTGGAAGTGATGAAGGTAGTACAGTAAAATAAGGCGGGTACATGGCGTATTTGTGGCAACTACTGGCACGCAAACATTAGATTAAGTTATCATTAAACTAGAATGGTTGGGTTATTTTCACAAGACTCTAGAACGTCAGATTATTTTTGTTATTTATAATTTATTATTATCTCGCTTTAAATATTACTCTGCATATACTATTAACAATATTTATGACTTATGTCCTAAATGAAATAATTAGTAAACTGAAGCTATTTTCCATATGTGGTCATCTTATATTCTTTTTTGTATTATGGTCAGATGGAGTTCAACCATGACCTCACTCTACAGTTATGAGTGAAGGTCAAGTTATTTTGGATCACAGGTCAATATTATCGGATTTATGACCTTAAAAAACAGGTCAACCAAGTTCTTGGGCCAGTTCAAAATATGACAGATCTAGTAATCAATTATCAATTTCAAACAGGCTGACTGATGGCGTGATTACTGCAAACACAAAGGCAGGAATCAGTTAGCAAAGGTGCAATGTTCAATAGTTACCTCTCATTGACAATTCATAGAGATTGCGCATACGGGTTTCCTTTGTCTTTGATTGACTCGCAGGGCGGCAGGATGTAATAAGTAGATTCCTTTTGCCCCCACTAGCTTCAACTTCTTCTAATATAGAAAGATCATCGGCAGAGTGTTCATCATCACCCTGACTGTGCCTTTGCTGAGTCTCGTGAATAGAAGCATCAGAAACCCCATCATTGCATGATAGAACCCTATTATGGGTATTTGAAGAAACATTGGACCTTTTATTGCCCTCGCTGAATCTAAAAGTATTCGCTTTTGTTCCTAAGATAGCAGCTGATTGATTCTCAAACTTGGTACATCTTTTGGAAACTTTGAGGATTTGGCTAAGAGGAACAATCTTAGGTGGTTTTAACTTATCAATATCTAGTTCCTGATCGCATATAATTCCATACTTGCCACAAGCTACAGGCCTTGCCATTGTAGACCTTTTTAGTGTGCGTCTAGAAGTTTCATCTGATTTTGAACTACTAAACCAACTACCATTCAGATCTTTGGCAGACTTCCCTTGTTTCTTGAGAGCAACATCAAGTGTAGTCATTTTTAGCCTTTTGACTGAAGTATCCACAGGAAAGTCGGTAGATTCAACATTTCTTTTCAGTAATGTTTGATCACGGCGGTCGCTATCCAGAAAGTCACATTGACCATGAAGTTCTCTTTTTCGAGAGAGCAATTTGACTTGACACAAAGTAGACCTCCTTTTCTTCAGAGCATGACTGTATGTATCACCCTCGCGTACTTGAACGCATTCAGATATACCCCTCTGACGGCCAACATCAATACCAGCAGGGAGTTGGTATTTTGTAGTTGACAAAGACACTTCTGTCGTACCAAGTGAAGTTCCCAACATGCTCCATTTTAAATTACCCTTCCGCTTCCTACATTGAAAATTATCTACATGCTTCTCTTTCTCTTTCAAACTAGCTCCTACAATATCAACATTTTGCAGTTCACTTGATTCTGAATTCATTTGCCTCAAGTCCTCATTTTGGCCATGATGTGCAATAATTGATGAAACTGACTCAGAAATCGTAGGCTTCATATTACTATCTGGTTGAGAACCTTTCACACTATCAATAGAGTCAACAGAAGAACAGCTCCTCATGATCACAGATCCTTGGTCAACAACATATACAGGATTACCGCCATTGAAAGTACAAGATTCAATTCTGTTCACCTCACTTGATGCCTCAGTGACCGGTATGGGGCATCCAGAAGAGATGGGCATTTCTATCCCTATCGACAAGTCAGCGACCTGATTAGATCTGATAAAATCTTTAGCAGGAAGCTCGTTCGTATGAGTTTCAAGTTCTCCTCTCGTTTTTGATAAATGTGTTGGTGCATCCAAGCATCTCTTTGTTGACCCTGTAGCTGTTCTGGAGGGGACATCTCTCCATTGAGAGCTAAACCAGTTAGGTTTGCAAACAATTTGTTCCTTTCTTTTCGGATTATAAACTACCGCGTTATCTTTTTCAAGAGGAACAAAATCATCAGGAGATATTGAGCCTGACAAGCTAGGGGCACTGATAGTGGTAATATTGACTTGCTTCTGAATAGCATTCACAAAGCCGCTACCTTTGCAGTGACTCTCGCCGTTGGGCCGGTTGGCACATGTCATCTGGATGGCGCAGTTGATCATATCTGTTGTATTGTAAGCACATGGTCCTCTTTGTAGTACAGTGCACTTACAAGCCTTGTTTAGACATCTACCAGATCTGACAAAGTAATAACTTAGACAAACCAGAACGAGGACAAAAAATAAAAAAATTATGGCACATATAGCGAAGATAAAAATACTAGATCGAAACAACCAACTAGGACATGTCTGATAATTTATTGCAAACTGCAAAGTCTACAAAAACATTACCCAAGTCTAAAAATCAAAGAAATCGCTTCCAGTAAATTACTCTTTACTGGGCATAGCTCTCTACAGACAACACCAGATATATCTTAAAAGTTGAGAGTTTCGATAACAATAGAAGAAATAAGAGAAACAAACCTCTGTTCAGGTTGAGCATCACAAGGACCTTGGTTGTCATCAGTAGTTTTTCGGGTGGAAGCACCAAAAGGTTCCAAGCTATTTGTACCTGTTGTGACATGAAGATTGCTGAAGTCCATCAAATCTATCACACAACGAACTCTTTAAATTAATTAGAGTTAGCAATAACTTATACTGCAGTCCCTACTTTAACTTGCCCACCTTTACCAAGACTGGCATCAAACAGAAAGGTTGCGGCAGTACTATGTCCAGCAGGATGAGAATGCTTATTCCTCTGTCCTTCAAGTGGCCCTCTATTTAAAAAAGAATCAGGCAGTTCCATGTCAGAAATGTAGCTTATGCTTTGTTCCCTTCTATCAGAATGAATCTTCAGTTGTTGGTTTAATCCAGGGGGAGCATCCTCCGAAATTTCATTGATAGATTGTTCCAAATTCTTCGTAGCAAGAAAGCGCAATCTCTCACCTGACATATGTGAACTGGACGCACTAACACCTTTATTGAACGACAAAAAACCATGACCTGGTTCCAGTGCTACTGTTTGCAATGTGGGATTTGTTCCAGAACCAGTTAATGAAGAATTTGGACCATTTACTAAGCGGTCTCGATCGGGGTAGCTTTGGTGGCTAAATGTGTCTCCAGAATAGGTTGAAGCACCAGACATTCCTGACAGCAGGCTAGGCATCACAGCTGAACATATTTGCTCAGTAGGTATTATACGAACATTAGGGTGATTGTCATATCTGGTAAGGAAGCCAAAATTTTCCACCTGCTTTGTGTAAAGCTTGAAGCTTGATCCACTCCCAGTAAGATCCTTATTTCCATCTCTAGAGTCCACAGTTCTAGTCTTGTTTTTCTGTGAAACTAATTTACTCGTTGCTAAAGGCCTGGTTGGTGTACTCCCATTACATGAAAGGTCAATCAGTGAAGATTTACCCATATTGGGATGATAACGAAGTGATGACGGAATAAGGGGACGAGAAACAATTGTCGCCTTTTCAATTTCCTTGTTATACAGAACATTTTCACCTGAATTATTTGAAGAGGGACTTGGCACTGAAATTGTAGAGCTCTTGACCAACCCGTCATTCAAGATTACCACAGGAGAGCTACCATGTGCAGTACCGGGAGCACTATCCACGAGACTTGGTTGGATCTGTTCCTTTGTTCTGCTCCAATTAGATGCAGTATACTGGCTTCTACTTTCATTAACCTTTGAACTACCCCCTGCATCAGAAGTCATTAGTTATGCATCAAATTGCAATTGGTGACAAAATTCCAATCATAAATGCTCAAATTGAAGAATAGTTGTTTGAACGCACTATTACTAGTCAGCTTCTCTTGGACAGCAGTTTCTCGAACATCAATGAAATGTGCTTTTGGGGATGGTGGGAAAGTAGATCCCCAACCAAGCTGAGATGGCTGCCCAAGCTTCAGCTCAATGCTAGAAGGAATATTATTGCTCCAATTAGCAGTATCATCTCTCAAATTTTTGTTCTTGGAGCCAATACTCTGTGACGCCTGAATAACAGAACCAGGCAAATTCTCATTTGAGTTGCCATTGTTAAAGTTGAAGGAGCTTGACTGAGAACCATTTTGCAATTTTTTTTTCAAAGGTGCTTCTGATGCAGTCAAACAGCTTGGAGAGGAAGAAGTAATTTGGTGATTTTCTGTGACTGTATCTGAATACCTTCCCGAGCTTCTCATCAAGCTCATATGCAGCCTGGTTTGATCACAACCATATTTTTTGTGTGGATCTTTTGGCACTTGATTGGCATTTTCCTTGCTTGATATAGCTCTGCTAATTTGCACATTTTTCCATGGCTGCGTAGAAGTAACTGATTCCACGGATGATGTAAACAGACCAGACAAGTCAAAAACCTTCCTACTCTCAGCAACAGCCATTTTGCTATTTGCTACATGAGATGTTGGTAAAATCTCTTCAGGCCAATCCCATCCTTTGTGGTCCTCGGGAGCCAGAATCTGAAGCATCATAAGAATATCAACATTCTCTCATCTCCATTCTATAGTTGCTGGTAATAAATAATTTAAATGTAAAAGCAGCAAGCAATCAAACACAAACTACCAGCTAAAAACTAGAAGTCAAAAGGTTTTATTACAATATTAACACAATGTTTCATAGGCTCCCACCTATGGCAGGATAAAGGGGAAAGATTTTCAAATTTTTACCCCTGTGTTGAAAGCACAGAGACTAATTCTATACAATCCATGATACAAATTGCATTGAGTTGCATCTACTGATTGCTACTTCACCATATAAGGAGCGTTTATACTGTACTGTACATTCTTCATATTCCCAAACCCAAAGAAAAGTGAGCCTTAGACTAGACTGAAAATGGAAAAGGAAGTCAAACATTTATCAGAGGAAAAAATTCCTAAGAATCTATATATTGTGCCATCAATACTTCCAACTCTTCATTAGGATTAATCACATCTAGTCTAAAACTTTGTTTATAAGAAATATATTTACATTTGAACAAATTCATTAGAAATCGCCTGCAGCTATGTTTCTGAACTTGAATTCAAATTACACCATTAATCATCAAAGTAGATTGCAGATAATATTTCTCAGAAACGAGACATTAAAACTGCAGTCCTGTGACATGGAAGTTATATGATAAGCTCCCAAATTCATTATACGGAGTAAAAATCACCAGACATTGTTCATAGTGGACGCTAACAATTAGATAAAAGCAAGGATTAAGCAAACCCAGTTTTTGCTCTAGTCAACAATACAGTACAAGGATAAAAATTAGTTCACGGGATATATGCAATTAGCCAAATGGAAGAAGAGTTACACATCCTGTAATGATTAATAGAATCTCAATCAGTTTGTATCACCATTAGAAAGGGGAGTGCACAACTGCACAAGATGATGTTTCACAAAGTAGAATATAAATCAGTCTATCAGAAGCTCTTCTCTGAGACCTTCTTACCACAAGGCTATCTATTAAACTGTGACGCTTCCAGTTTCATAAGACCAAATGTTGCATCTTAAAACCTCCCCGTTTATTCTGAAACCTCACCAATTTTACCATGATTTTATGATAAGAACATCTTATTCAAGTTTTTGCACTACTGTATTGCACCGTAGCTACTAACTTCTACCTGCTCACACTATCCCAGAGTTGAAAAAGAATTAGTCAAAACTATAGACATGTGGGTATGGGAATATGTTCCCAGTTTAGTTAGTGACACACAAAATCCTCATTGATTGACACTAAATCAAATACAACAAGCAATACTCCAACTCAAGAAGACATCTAAAAATTTATCTTACATCTTACCCTGAACTTATGAAGGTACACTTTCCGCCACTGAGCAATGCATTCCCCACTTTCCATGCGCACAGCATAGCCCGGGTTGACATCAAATAACCCTGAGTGCTACAAAGCATGACATGGCATTATAACGAAACAGTATATTTTATTACGAGTCCCTGAGGAAAAGAAAAACTGCTAAATGGACAAAATTACCTCACAAAATTTCAATACAGACATGCGCATACCATGGCAAGAGCAGAAGATACCAAAAAGCCCTGTGTTGCTGAGAAGAAGATCCCCGTCTTATCAACCATCATGCAACAGGTCAGAAAAAACTATTTTTGTGAATAAAA
The DNA here is from genome assembly GCA_022085475.1 of Heliosperma pusillum. Lineage (NCBI taxonomy): Eukaryota > Viridiplantae > Streptophyta > Magnoliopsida > Caryophyllales > Caryophyllaceae > Heliosperma > Heliosperma pusillum. Next base: position 22,582 of record JAIUZE010016609.1, read on the forward strand.
ACTAATTACTTGTAGACAGATAATGTGAAAGAAAACACTCACATGCACCCATACAGAAGACGCGAGGACACCCACTCACAAAAGAAGGTTGTTTTGTAGACGTAGATGAAGTTTGCGATGATGCTTCCAGCACAGCATTGTTGGTTAAGCCATGAAATTCACCATTACGACCGCTACAAGGAGAACTGATAAGCCCTCTCTGAAACAAAGAACTGCGAGCACTTTCATTCATGAATTCTGTACGATTGACAAAAGTCCTCAAAGAGTCAAGGTCATCAGATAAGCCGCTACTATTCCCGTTAGTGGCGGTCATAGGTAGCCTGCTTGGGAAAACGGCATGAAACTCCCCCTCACCTCTCAGATTAAAGTTTCCATTATCGTGCAATAAAGGCCTATTTCCTAGAGAATTTACATTCCTTAAGGCAGATCGTTCCGGATGGCTGCTGCTGGAGGACTTCAAATTTGACTGATGACGGAAATCATATTGCAGCGACGGTGAGACAGACAATGGAGACAAAATTGAATTTCCATTTTCGGGATTGAGTGATTTAGTCGAACCAAAATTTAGCATGTTGGGAAAAATTGGCGTCTGTTTAGTGCAAGACACAATGAGTCAGCGAACTCAGTTCTTGTATATCGTGGGGAAGGCTTAGGAGACCAACATTCATATTTTTCTGCATTATGAAGATAGTTTCTATCATTTATACATCCGATTGGCATAAAACTTGGCATTTAACAATGTATCAGCATAAGTGCACATACAGTCACACAAACTGCATACGAAAAAATCAAGACATAACTTCAGTCACATCATATTTGCACTAGTTTGGTCAAATAACAGTAGACACATTGAAATTTTTTGACATATATTATCAAGACAAGTATATACAGCCTTCTATTTTTTATAAAAAAAAAAAGAAAAAAAGAAGAGTAATAGCTATGGTTCATTCTGAGAAAATATAGGCGAAAGTTGACATATTTTTACCATCAAAGTAAACCAGGGACAATATGAATGGGATGGACGACAATATATAATTGGAAATCGGCTAGCTACACTATTTAAAACACAGGAAATCCTATTTTAAGATTCACATTGCATTAACCTTTATTTAGGTCCTTGGGATAGTTGAAAGTCTCCTGCTAGACCCCCATCCTCGTTGCCAGTTGCATGTTACTACAAAAGAGCATATCCAAAACATCACAATGACTTTGTCTCTCATTTTTTCAGTCTTTCGTTTGACCATAGTAATCTAGCAGTGCAAACACAATTTAAACCACAGCAGCAACAACCACCACATGATCGAAAACAAGCAGAAGTAGAGTAAGATACATGCAAGATTAACCACCAAAAGTTTATGTTCGTCTGTTGGTAAGTGAGTAAGTATAACAAAACCTCAACTAACGGAATAGTGTTCATATACCGGGATTCAAAAAGCGCTCTCTATCCTTGTTTAGCTAAAATAACTCAATATTGGGTACAACTTGTACATTATAGGGCCGTCGGCCGTGCAACACAAATGAAATACTAAGGTTCTTAACTACCCCCGTTCCTTTAGCCAATCACCAACTCATAGACCCTTCAAGGTCAGTCGATCAACGATGTGGATACTACCTTGATTCCAACATGGTCATCACCCTTGCAAAAACACGAAAAATCACATTTTTACGCATACGTCCTCAAAATGACTACTTCCATAATTAGCTACTTAAAACACGATTGTATGATTGAAATCAATAACAGACAAACAATATGAAAAGCCAAATTAGGAAAGCAGTCAAGCATTGAATTGAACAAATAAAACTACAAATTAGTAATAATATTGTACAGGAAACACACATTAAACCATAATATTAGCAAAAAAAAAGATGTGTAATTAGAACATGCAAGACCAAAATGGATGAAACAAAGACTAAAATAAAAACTTCAACTAAATATCTCAATCTAAATCTCAATCATTAGCTTAGCTTAGAGAGGTATTTTAATACTGTAGAAGAAATGGAGCAAATAAAACCAAGATAATAAAGAATAAGGTATTATGAAAGTAAAATTGAGGATAAGTAAAGTGGAAAATAATAAAGAATAAAAGATGCAGAAAAGGGGGAGAGAAAGGTTACCAGAAATTAAATTGGGGAAAATGATAGTTTTAGGGTCAAGTAATATTTGTACAAACTCTCAGGAATCATGAGACATTGGAAAAGAGTATTAGAGTAAGTGAGTAAGTGAATGAGTGTGTGTCAACTGTAAAGTGAAAAGAGAGTGGAGAGAGTCCAGAGACAACACTCATGAGTCATGACTCATGAGGGAGTGAAGCTTATGAAGGGAGATTTTGTATCTGCGTTTTTGTTTTCTTTTCTGACCGTTAGCTTTGCCTAGTGCTTTGGAGGTGTGCTTCCTACATTTTCCGGCTTATATTTTTGGATCAACTAGTGTTCGAGTTCATCTCGTTGAAGCCGGACACTATTCGTTACAAACTGAAAACGGATAGTGTTCCTCTCACAATATGCAAGTGGAGAGTTTTATTTGCCCACTTACCCTCCACACTAGCATATTGTGTGAGGGGCATAGTACCCATCTTTAATGAGAATTTGTGTTAGTCTTAATCCGTGTAAATTGCATGGGTATCCTATTTTAATTATTTTAATTATAAAAAGTTATATAAAATAAACATTCATTTAATTTTGTATTAAAGTCATGGTTATGACATTACTTCCTCCGTTCCATTTGTTTCTTTACGTTTGCTTTTTACACTAAGAATAAGAATGTGAAAGCAAATGAGGTATATAATGTTTGGATTACCATTATACCCCATGTTGGCCCTCCATTATAGAAGTATTATACCCTCATGTTGTGTTAGACCATCCCCATTGGTTTGGACCTAGCCCTAGGTCTTACTTTAAAATATTAATTTCTTTTTCCAAACCTACATACAAGACCTACCTCATATTCCCCCCCCCCCCCCCCCCCCCCCCCCCCCCCCCCCCCTTCCCCCATCAAGCCCTAGGTCCATTATAGAAGTATCTTTTTTCATATTTAATTATATTTTCTCATATTTTAACTATTTAACTATTTCAAATATTATGAATAAATTGTAAAACTCAAAACTCGACTTATAATTTTTTTTTTTGCTAAATTAAAATACATTAAAATTAAGATGAAACAAAGGGTACTAATTCGAATAAATTAATAACATAAATATGATTACAATAACATAAAAACATGATTACAATAACAACAATACAATAAAAATTTAAAAACAATAAAACTAAATTTCAATCACGGCGACCAAACTTTTGTGCTATGTGTTGGATGAGATCATTTTTCAGATTGTTATGAATTTCCTTATTACGAACTTGTGATTGGTTTTGCATATAACTCTCTAGGCTAATGGAACCTCCTGTGGAATATATCAAATGCGAATCGTCGTCTTCTTCCCTAGATAGTTGTTCTTCGTTAAATTCACTTGTGTCATATTTATTTTGATATGTATCTCTTTCATCTTCAACTATCATATTATGAATGATAATACAAGCCATGAGAATTTTACCCATCAAATTTTCATCCCAAATAAGGCAAGGACGTTTGATAAAAGCAAACCGAGCTTGTAAAACACCAAATGCACGCTCAACATCTTTTCTAACACACTCCTGATGTAGAGCAAATAACTTGTGTTTATGAACTTGAGGAGAAGTAATTGATTTCACAAAAGTGGCCCATGAAGGATATATACCATCAGTAAGATAATATCTCATATTATATTTATGACCATTCACCTCAAAATTAACTTTTGGTGCCCGACCTTCTAAAACATCATTAAAGACAGGGGATCTTTGAAGCACATTTATGTCATTGCAAGATCCTGAGGTGCGTAAGAATGCATGTCATATCCATAAATCGTACGATGCAACAGCTTCTAGAATAATTGTCGTCTTACTACTTCTCCCAGCAAATTGCCCCGCCCATGCAGTTGGACAATTCTTCCACTCCCAATGCATACAATCTTTTTTCTTTTTTTTTGACAGAAGTAAAGGATATCGTTTTATAGTTTCATGGCTCTAGACGCAAGCGCAAGAGCCATATAGCCATAAATACATCGAAGTTTAATCAACATAAACACAAATCTTATAACTAGAGAAACTAGTACTACATGACTAAAAGAGCGTCTGGTAACAAAAGCATGTTGGACACGCAAGGTAGAATGTAGATGCTCAAATTCATCCATGTCGTCAGCAGTACTAACAACTCCAATAGGCCAACGAGACGAACCAGGTGCACTTACGCCACTAGAGCGTAGAAATAAATGGTGGAATGCGAGCCGAACAAGCTTGCTTCCGGCGGAGAAGGTTCTCCTACACCTAGTAGATCGATCTCCATAGTCCAAAGACCAGCAACCCAAGAAGTCAAATAAACTGAAAACAAGGGATAAAGAGCTCCTCCACTTAGCCAAACTCCCAACCAAGAAACTAAAAGAAGAATCCAGGGAATATCCAGCGTAAACCAGACACATAGTCAATTTCATTGACCAATACCAACGAAAAGCATTAAACTTGACATTAGATAACCTAAAGGAGACAGTCTCGAAAGAGACGATTATTTGGAAAAGTATTAAATAAAAGACACTAAGGCTAAATAACATTAATCTTTGATCGAGAACCACCGCAACCAGACCACCTACACAACAAAACCAATCCAAATCAACTCGACCCAATCAACACACAACCATACAAATTAACCAAATGTGACAAAGCCCAAACCAATCGTCATCCTTCACTACACCTCTAAACCAGCAACTCAAAGACCCCCGGCTACAAAGGAAACAACATCCGACCCGAGACGAACCAAGAACTAAGCTGAAAAGCCAACACCGAATCCCGAAAAGACCGATACGAACCTAAAACTGGCTGGCACAAGACAAGTAAATGAAGACCGACACAAGGAGACATGCATGACCAAAATGGCGGGGAAGGGGGCTAGGGGATGGGGAAAGCCAGTCATGAACATGCAAACCACCCACGAAGGACTACACCTAGAAAATCGACAACACAAAACAACATACTCGAGGAACGACGACACGAGACGACAGGGAAAACTCACCGAGACAGGTGGGGGAAGGGGCGAGGGAGAGGGGTACACCTTCTCGGCAAGGCTCCAAACCGGCTGAAGAACATGGACAACCAAGGGAACGGAAGAACGGAGATCCACGCATCTTCCCAACTTCAAGTAACCTTGCAACATCTTCTTCATTTCGTCTTCGTAAATATACCTCACCGAAGTTAGAAATCACACCTTGAACAAAGTGTATAACGGAGTCCCTTACAACAGTTTCACTCATGCGCATATACTCATCAATTGAATCACTTGTTGTTCCATAAGCTAAGACTCTCATTGCTGCAGTGCATTTTTGCAATGGTGAAAATCCAAGTTTACCACGAGCATCTGGTCTTTGTTGAAAATATTGATCACCCGATGTAACAACATCAACTAAACGAAGAAATACATGCTTGTGCATGCGAAATCTGCGTCGAAATATATTTGGGGGGTATACTGGAATATCTGAAAAATAGTCATTGAACAAACGTTTATGACCATTTTCATAATCTCTATCAATATATCGTCGACGAGTTCTAGGAGTTTGGTTTGATTGTTGTACGAATAGATTTGGTGAAGAGATTAAAGCATTTTCTAAAAAGTTATCTAATTGCATATTATGCGCATGCCATTGAGTAAAATCATCTAAACTTTCGTACTTTGCAAATTCTGGTTGTGAAGGATTATATCTATTATTTGAATCATTGGGGTTTTCGTCTGAAGACATTATTATAGAGTCAAGATTTAATTTATTTTTGGAGAAGAAGATATGAAAATTTGTAGATAACTAGAAAAAGTAAAGAGTAAGTATTTAAAGAAATAATATCCTAGTTTATGTGGATGTAAATTGATCAGAAAATGTAATATGTAGCTGATGTAGACAATTCAGTATTATTATTATTTTGATAAAAAGTTGGCGTAGGTGATTTAATTATTATTGCTAAATATACATATGATGTAGACAACTCATATTTTATAATTTAAATAAATAATATCACAGATTGTGTGGATATAAATTAATCTGAAAATGTAACATGTAGCTGATGCTGATGAAGACAATTCAGTATTATTGTTGTTTGAATAAAAAGTTGACATATGATATGGACAACTAATATTTTATTATTAATAAATAAAAAAGTACATTACACCAAAATAAAAATTACATTAAAACAAATGAAAAATCACACTTCAATTAAAACAAAGATTAAAATTACAATAAAAAAAATGAAAAAAACACACTCTAAAATTATAAATATTAAAGTCGTACTAAAATAAGTGCACTTAGTTACTAGTAATTAGGATCATAGTTTACGTCTCACATTGATAAACTTATTAGTTAATTAGTAGGCCAATATTTATTCATGAGGTAATTTTTCATGTATTCTTCACCCGGAGTTAAATTTTGTTTTCCCAACAAAGTGTTAAATATTGTCATTTCTGAAGCCCTTAACTCCTTGTTGCTCTCAAAATGAAGTTTTTCCCTTTCAAAGTCCAACCTCTCTTTCATAATTTGGTTACTCTCTTCACGTGCTATCTGCATAGCACCTAGGTTTATAGCTAATTGAGGATTGATAGAAGTTTCTGAACATACCGATTTACCCCTCCGTTTCTTTTTTGCCGCCTCTCTACCCTCTGGACAATGAGTTGTTTCACCAACATACACACTATGAGGAGTTTCAGGAATTGACTCATTATCATTATCTAGATTTAACTCATCACTTTCCTACGCACGTGACCGTTTTGAGTTTCCATCACTCTTTGAAATTGGTGTTTCATTCCAATTAACATCTGTTCTTTGTAAGCTCCACCTGCGATACTTGCTCATAACATTTTTATAAACACTTATCTCACCGTAATTTACGTTTTTATTATCTAGTCGATAGAGTTTTTGAGCTTCAGATTCGACATATGAATCATTGGTTCCACTCTTATGTCCCCGAGTAAGAACTTTTTTTAAGCAACTGTGTCATTTACTTGCACGCTCACTTATTTTTTTAAAACGACATCTTAAAGCCTCTGAATTCCTAACGCCTATTTCATTTGGATTTTCGACCCTATATAGCTCGTACAACTCCCACACCTTTGCCCATCTGATCAGATCTCTTTGATTTTTGCCTTCAATTGGATCACCGCTAATAATACCCCAAGCTGACATAAGAGCTTCGTCTTCTTTCTCTTGCCATGCACGATTTTCTCCTCCCCTCTTTGTTGTTTTATTTTTATTTTTGTTTGTAGATGGAGATGGTGGTACTTGAGATGACTCCACCTCAAATTGTGAATTATTTTGTGGGTTAAGATCATTTTGAAAATATGAACTTGTTTGATAATATGAAGAATTTTGATTCTCTTGAGAATGTAATAAATTCATAAAATCATTGTCCATATTTTTAAGGTTACAACAAATTTTTATATGTATAATATTTTATACTCCCTCCCATCCAAACCAAAGGTTACATGGGAGGGGGCACAAGTTTTAAGAAAACATAGAAAAGGGAAGGGTAGTATTGGAATGGAAGTAGGACCAGTACTTGAGTATTAAATGTTAGTTTGGTGAGTGGGGTAATGACATATTGTGTAAATATATAGGGTAAATGAGGAGTAGTTGGTCTTATTTGTTACCCGAAAACGAATGGGTAGTTTGGTTTGGATGGTCCAAATAAGGTAAGTGTAACCTTTGGTTTGGATATAAGGGAGTATTTTGTAAGATATATTAATTTTTTAAAATTGAAAGAAGAGAAATTAAAATAAGTACAAAGTATATCAAATATATACTCTATTTATAGGGAATGAGTCCAATAGAGCTGTTGGTAATATTTTTTTTTTTTTTATAATAATTTGAAAAATATAGTTGTTACAAAAATGTAACAACCATAATTTTGAATTAGCCAATCAAAACATGACATGTGTAGGTTCTAAAAGAAGGGTAAAAGAAAGTCTTCAAGGTTCACATTTGCCCGTTGGTTTGCAAGGTTTGGTAGTTTAATTTTTTTTTTTTTTTTAATTAATTATGTACATGGACCTAGGGCACCATTACCCCAATGGGGGTGGTCTTATAAGTATACCCCACTAATCAATTTGGGTTGATTTTTTTGTTCACTACACATACCTCACCAAAAGTGACGTCATTAGTGGACAACAACGTCAACAGCCAAGAACATCCAGCCATGCGCAACCGCATCTGCACACATCTGAAAATAGCCCACGGCTACAACAAACTACTGCACATTCATTTCTAAGGCAATGGGTTGAAAGACGACTTACCAATCCATTGGATGGGGTGGCATGTGAGGATGTTGCAATTCCACCACCAATTGTTCGGCTTAAGAAAAAAAGACTCACCAACTTGGAAAGAAGAATGATTTGTCAAAGAATGACATTGAATTTCCAATGTGGAAAACTCAAACATGGTTTAATAAACCAATTGAGTTCTGATTATGCTGTCTCAAGAGTCACCATTAGCACCATTTGGAAAACAGTACATACTCAACTCAAAGATGGCCCGGTGGTTGACTTTGGTAGGAAGTACAAAGGGAGCAAATCAACAAGAGTCATCGACTTGGAAAAGGTAAGAAGCATCAACTTGAAAAAAAGAATGAATATTAGAGACCTTGTCATAGGTTTAGAATTACGATGTACCACAGTTTGGAGACTAGTCCAAAAGGGAAAGATTAGAGCTCATACAAATTCAATTAGACCAACTTTATCAAATGAAAATAAGCTGGCTAGACTACGTTGGGTTTTAAGTAAAATTTCTGCAAGTACTTTAAATAGGAATCTAGTTTTTGAAGCTGTGTTTGATGTTGTTTATATTGATGAAAAATGGTTCTATATGATTAAATTATCCAAAAGGTATTACGTGTAGGAAAATGAAAAGCTACCACATAGAACTTGTCAATCAAAAAGATTTATCACAAAAATAATGTGTATGACAGCGGTAGATAGGCCTACATATGATGAGGATGGTATTTGTATATTTTATGGTAAGATAAGGATATTCCCCTTTACAATTATTGTACTAGCAAAAAGAACTTCCAAAAATAGAGTTAGAGAAACTCTAGATGTGAAACCAATAGAAAGCATAACTAAACAAGTTGCGAAACAATGTCTCATTGAAAAAGTTGTACCCGCAATCAAAGTCAAGTGGCCTCAAGGTGCTAGTAAAAGGATTTCCATTCAACAAGATAATGTCAAACCACACATTGTAGGGACTAATGTTGATTTTTTAGAAGTGGCCAAGAGTGATGGGTTTTATGGAACTAGTACAACAACCCCCAAACAGTCCAGACATGAACATTTTAGATTTAGGTTTTTTCCAATCAATTCAAACTATTCAACATAATAATCCATCATCTACAATTTGTGAACTTGTGGATACTGTTTTAAATGCTTTTGAGACAATTATCTATGACAAATTGAAGCTTGTTTGGGTGTCACTACAAGCTTGTATGAACGAAACACTGAGAGATAAGGGAAGCAACTCCTACCCATTGCCCAATTTAGGCAAGAATAGGTTAATAAGATTAGGGAGGTTGGAAAATCAGTTGAAGGTCAACATTGATAACATAACAATAGCATTGGATACAATATCAAATCGAAAAGGTGAAACATCAACTGTACCAGAAACAACAAGTGAACCAACATCAAGTGAACCAGCAGCAACAAGTGAACAAGCATCATCAGAACAATAATTTTAAAAAGGTATGGGGCACCTTTTTGTTTTACATAAACATGAAAACCCTAATATGTAGACGCAAATAACAAGGTGTCATGCCCATGTATGAATGTGAATGTTGAAGCCAATATGTAGACGCAAATATGAAAAAATTTCATTTTCTTAGAAATACAAAATGGCACTCATCATTAAAATTTGAATTCTGGAAACCAATATGTAAAGCTTCCAACTCAATTCAGTTAAAGGTGGCAATTTATAAATCTAAACGAAATGTAAAGCCGCCATCTAAAATGCATATGGGAGGCAATTTACACAAAGTATCGACAGAATTCGACTTATGGCCAACGTAAGCAACATAATTACCAATAGTGCAAATCAGCCCTCAAATAATCATAGGGCATCATCAACAGAAAAAACAATTACAGCCAACAACTGCATACCAACAATACAGCTTCAAAAAATTTTACCTTACGTGGCCAGCAACAACAACGATTCTAACATAATAAACCTATAACAATAAAATTAAATGGTTACAAATTCAACATCGATAAGAAACCTATAACAACGATTTTAACATAAGAAACCAATAAAAATACAAGTAACATAAGAAGATCGAATTATTTACCATGCTTAGGACGAGATGAAACCTCAGCTCGTCCTCATCGTCATCCGAAGATAACCAAACTGGCGATTCCAATTTGAATCTGTATCAAGTGACTCGTCATATTCAACCTCCTCCCCTTGACAATTTAGTCTAATGTAATCACCGTCCGCATTCAAATAATCATATTTCCATCCCCTATAACCCCTTCTATTTGTGTTAATCATATCCTTTCTAGCTAACTCAGAATCAGTGTACCACACATCACCTTCCTCACGCCAAAACACCACTTCTGGGCCGAGTTCAACCTCAACAACTGGATCCTTTGTCTCCTCCACAACCACTGCCTGACTTACCTCCGCAACCTCCTCCTTTTCATTTACCCCTTGTACCTCCTTCACACCCGCTGCTTCTACAACATTCTTTGGAATGTCGGAAACAGTCGCAACTCAGCCCAAATCAGACTTACTCATCACATCAGAATTTGCCATAACGAAACCCCCAAATTAAAGATTTATGGTTTGATAGAAAAAATTAGGGTTTGATAGAGTTTATCGCATAAATAACACAAAGTAGATAAGATAGTGAATTGAAAGAGAATAAGAGAGTTGATAATAGAATTGGTGAGAGACTAGATCTGAATTCGGGGTTATTTATAGAGAGAGATGTGGTTGATTTAATGCTTAGGTTGAGCAGATACATTGAAGGCGGTGTTTGGGAATGGATGAATGGTTGAAGGGTGGAGATGGAATTAATTAGGGCGTTGGGAATTGATAAAGGATTGATTTAATTTGTGGTTGGAAATTGATGAACATCGGTTTATTGAGAGGGATTATTAATTGAGGGGGTGGGGAGATAAAGATGATAGAAGTAATTAACGACCATGAAGAGAGATAAAGGGGGTAAGTTGAATACCGAGTGAATGAAGAGTGTGTCAACTTCCAGAAATTTGAAAGGGGTAGGATGGTAATTTACCTATGTTAGGTTCATATACCTACACTTAAGACATTTCTTAAGTAATACTAATTAACCCTTTAATTAGTTTCCAAGATCTAGTTACATGCAAACTATATAAATCGAAATAGAGAAAGAAAATGTTCCTCACATTGATGTTAATCGAGTATGGGCACAAGTACAAGACACCTTCTTGTACTTGTTCTTGAGCTTAAGGATATATGGATGAACTTCCTAGTTCCAGGTATAGGAACTCTCCTTGGTGATGCACCTAGGCTATTCTTAATCACTTGTATATTGTTATACTAGAACAACTAACAAGTACCCTTAGAACCAAGTATGACGCTCGAAATTTCTACCTTAGAAATGTCGAGTTCAAGCTACAAACACAAGTTCTATGAAACTTCTAAAGTTTCTAAGTATATTGTGATTTCTAGTGAGATGTAGTATATATTTTGGATATGAGATTTAAGTTATCCATAAGAGAAGAAATGAACTTGCTCTTGTGCACACCAAAACCGGCACCCACCTTGGGAAGGGAGGGCATGTTCTTTTCTTTTTGCCTTATCAAAGTCATAGGGTAGTTATAGGTATTTAGGCTAGTAATGATTATGCCTAATCTTGATTAAAACAACATTAAAGCCTAAACACTACCCTACACTCAAGCATAACCCGTTTTGATGTGTTAAAATGGAGTCCATATTATATTTGTGATTTTGTCATTTGTCACACATGTGACATGTGACATGTTATCTTATCTCATAATTATATATTTAACTAATCTAAATACAATTTCATGTCAAATAAATTAAACTTAACATTTTAAGTAATAATTTATAATCACATATATATAAAATGGGTCATCTCATATTTGGTTGACATGATCTACAACTAATTGTAATTATGATCAACCAGTCATGCTTATCTCAAATGTTTCATAAACATTAAGCATTCTAATATAACAATTATATTTATTGAATCTTATTTAATCATATTACAATAAGATATATTTCTCACTTGTAAACTTGTTCTGTTTAAGGGATTAATTAATCTATATCAATATACAATTAATTAACTTTCTTGATTAGGGAATCGTTCTTTCGGTGTGACCTCAAGGGATCAACTGATCACCACTGTCATACGACAGTAATGTCAAACTCTAGTAAGCCAATCATTACCGATTAATGTGGATCAGTTGACTATAATATTAATCATCCCTTTGTATTCTTGTTAATGAGATTTAATTAAGTAATCGTACTATTGTTGAGGACACTTACTCCAACAACTTAAACAATTGATGTCCTTATAAGGAAACATAAAGAACTAAATGGAACGGATTAAAATGGAATACGCAAAGAAACAAATGGAACGAAGGAAGTATACTGCACAAACCTTATAATGATAAGGTGAAATCTAAGAATACAATTGATAGTCATGATTTCGCCGTGTGTCCACACCATACCAATTATGCAAAACTAATACTCGTATTTTCGAAATGCGGCAATGCCAAATGATTACCAACATGTTTGAAAATTATTGAAGAATATTATGTGATCAAACAAATAAACAATTTGCTATTTCCATCTTAAAAACAAAATAAATAATAGCTCATAGCAAAAAGAAAAAAAAAGGTGAACCCAAGCCTGGATCATAAATGCTACCAACCCAAACTAACATTAATAAGATGTTCCCTCCTATTCTACATAACCTTCCCTATATTGTTTTTAGTCGGTTCAGTTAGCCTTCTTTATTTTCTTTTTTTACATGTGGATAGTGTGTTTTGTGTGATCCAAGTTTACTTTCTTATTTCTTGTTAAAAGAGGAAAGATAAAGGATGTGTAGAATATGAGGAAGTATCTATAAATATAATAAAAAGGCAAGATAACTGACCACATTGCACCATTGCCTATTATATGTGTGTTTTAAAAAGCCACATCATCTTCATTTTATATAAAAAAAAAATAAAGGAATTGGTTGCATTAAATACAAGTTAAAGCACAACAAGCATTAAAACGTGTTTTTTGTTGTAAAACAAAGAAGGTAAAGAATTATAGAGAGAAGGTAGAGAGATAATAAGGAAAACAAATGTGTCTTCTTATTCCATCATGAGGGGTATTTATATACAATACAATAAGATAGAGTTGCTATAAGATAGTATATTCTAGTATCTTATAAGATATGCACATTCATAAAATATTACATAATAATATTTCATAACACTCCCCTTGGATGTCCATTGCTGAATACCACGTCTCGTTAAAACCTTACTAGAAAAACCTTATGGGAAAAATACTAGAAAGGAAAAGAGTACATTAATTTTTAAACACGCATATAAGCTGTCTCGTTAAAACCTTTCCATGGAAAACCCAGTGGGACAAAACCATAGATAAGGAAAAAGAGTACAACGCGTATATACTCCCCCTAATAATTACATAACTTGATATAACTTGAAATGATGCATGCTTTGAAGTAATTTCTCGATCGTTGACGTAACTTCTCGATCGTTGGATGTAATCCATCGTAGTTGATAAACTTGATATCTTCAATTCCTTGATAATTCAATCTTCATATTTCTTTAGAAATCATAATCTCGATGTAGTCATTCATGATGACTCTTGAACTTCATTTCAAATAATATTTCACAATAGTGAGAGAAAATAGTTTCAATTCTTCTCATAACATGGCATAATATTATGTCTAAAACAATTGTCATCTCAACAATTATGACTATAGCGTATTAATAATGCGCTTGTAGTGCTATCTCGTTAAAAACCTTGCTAGGAAAAACCCGTTGGGACAAAAAACCTAGTCGAAGGGAAAAAGAGTGTAGCAATTATCCACATATTTGATCTCTACGGGAGAATCAACCAAATTATTGGGTAATAATAATCCACTTAATACCTTAAGTGATTTTCTTTGCTAAACCATTGGATTGACATCCTCATTATAGACCTTGACTACATTATTTTTCAATAATTATGGTACTTCTGGACCATAAACTTATTTCACATGTTTAGCAAGAAATTCATATAAATCTGAATTCTCGTATGCTCAAACTTTAGGTTGAGACAATTATAGTTCAAGTAAATTCTACATGAGTTTGAATATTCCATTTTGGAACTAATCACGATATCTTTCAATCGTATCATAGAGGTTCATATATAATCATGAGTTCCCAAAACTCAATTAATCAAACATCATCATTTGATTATCGTTTATAAGAGGTTCCTACAGGGAGTTATCCTCGAAGAAGTATATCATAATATTTCTTCTTTTCAACATTTATCTATTTAAAACAATACTATGAAACATGTGCATTCATATATATGATATGAAACTAATTCTAAATAACATTTATAAAACAATGCAATAATTTATATATATATTAAAACTAATATGCAAATGATGAACTTACTGTTTATATGCACATGATAATGACTCAAAATGTAAACTGTATAGTTTCTTTAATATTTATAATCTGAATTGATTTCAAGTTAGTGAATGGACTTCAAGTCCATGAGCTCATTCATAATCATTGATTATCTGTCGACAATAAAATTGGACTTCGTTATAAGATCCCCATATCTAGTCCATTAAACTTCGCACGCAAATGCATATTGGTTCCTTAACCATATCGATATAATTTCAACATCTCTTGATATTTTCAGTACTGGTAAGTGAAATCTGAATATATAGGGTGCCATTTATTCTCTATATCGGTCATCTATTATCATTCAGATATTTATGTAACTTCAGGAACATACAAATTTCTTTACTCCATAGAAGTACCAACTGCATATTCTTGCCATTTTCTTATTACTTGAAATATGTGAACCGTTATGACTCTTACACTACATTTCACGTGTGGTTGATCGTGCTTGTGGCGAGCCCGATACAAAGATAAATTACCCAGACTAAGCTAATAACAAATTAATGTAATTAGGGAAGTAGGGGTCGATCCTCAAGGAGATGGTGTTTCCTATAAGATGTGAAGTGTCTCGCAATTGGGTCTTATCTAACGAATATCTGGGTTTTGGGAATTTAGTTTCTAAACTACTACAAGGCATAAACGAAAACGAAATAAAAGCAAATGGAAATGAAAACAATAAAGCGAGTGATGAATTAACAATGATGAAAAGCATCTAGGGAAGTAGGTTCACACATGTAGATTGACATATTGATGAAATTGGATTTAGGAATGCAAATAATTCATTGTGAGTTCGTAAGAATGATGTGTTCATTACAATCATAGATTAGATGGTCTAGCAGGCTTTTAGGCAATTTACTAGGTCTTAATATACCATGTCATGCTTTGTCTATTCAATTCACGTATCTCTACCTTGGAAAAGAATTCCATTCTAGTCAATGATTTTCGGCCAGAACTCGTTAACTATCGTTATAGTCCAAACATGCATAGACACAATGTTTTAAAAGCACAATTTCTTTTATCCAATTAACATCTTTTAATCAATCTAACATGGCTACCCTACACCCTAGAAAGGTGACTACTTACTCATGACGATGTCTAAATCTAAGATGAAGTTAATAACAAAAACTAGGATAAACATGTTTATTTGGTTTTGACAATATTTTAAGACTCTTTATAAGGTGATAATAACGACGCTAAACTGAAAATCTAGGAAATGAAACGACGATTATAACGGTGCTAAAAATGAATCTACAATAACATGGATAGAAAATAACAATCAAATGGAAAACATAAAGACATTAAACAAAAGCTAAGATAGAAATACCTAGGTGACGATCAACAACGAAAGCGATAACAATAATAGAAATCCCTTGCATAGAATAATCGTTCCTTGAATTACAACACTTGAACTCAACAAAGTAGATTACAAAGATTGAAATTCTTATTGATCTAAACTAAGGTTTTGATGTAGAAAGGACAGAAATAAACTAAGAACTAAAGATGAAAATGAAGAAGAAAATGAGAGAAGAGAGACTAGTTCTCCCTTCCTCCTAATCTAAAGAGAAAATGTAAGAAGAGAAGAAAGGATGAGAAGAGGATGTGTTAGATGTGTTGAGAAGAGTGGCTGGAGCATCCTTTATATAGCATTAGGGTTTCGTGAGGAAGGGGTCGAACATTGAACATATAGGACAAAAGAAGGAAGTTGAAGCAATTTGCTCGAAGCAGCAAGGATCCCCGATCGGGTACACACTTACCCGATCGGGTAAGTTGCATTCTAGAAGCTTTGACTCTCGTTTCATCTCCCTTTGCTTATGACTTGACTTCCATCATCCCCTTTGACCTCTTGAGTCGGGTTTGTTGATAGGGTTTGATGTAAAGCGATGAATTCTTCGCCTAACTGATTGACCTTCCGACAACTGCGACATCGTCTTTACTCCTTCTCTCTTTTGAATTTAGTGAACCTTCTTGAAATGCCTTTCACTTGGTCAAGCTTGCTTCTTCAAATCGTCGGGTTCTAGGCAAATGCTCGGGAATATAGAAAAAGGGCGTAGATACGTCACTTTCCCTACAAAACAGGTTAGAACATAGGAATTCGCCTAGAAGACGATATTAGCTCATAAAATGGCTTAACAAAGCACAAATGACATACAAAACCGAGCTAAAATGGGGATTAAAATCATACAAATATTCACTTATCAGTGGTTATTGTTCAATTTGGCAAGAATCTAATATTTCATTACATATATTTTCTATGACTAATTTATAGTTCGCTATATCACATATAAGGTAATCTGCCTATAAATCAAATCATAGATTTCAATGTTATAATATATCACATTTTGATAAGGTGATTAAAGTGGTATCATAATACATCTTCATAACCAAATGAATACTATCATTTTCTAATTCCATGAACCTCTATTTGATGTATTTTATATTTAAAACAAACCGCTAAACTTCAGGTCCAGCTGGGGATATCATACTTGTTTGTTTTTACCAGCTTCTCCTTACCATTCTCCCCCTAAGGTGGTAAAAAACTATCAATAACGGATAGATTTAATGGGCAATATATCATCATATCCATCTTAGATCTAAATTTCTCATATCATAATGAGATTTTGATATGAGAGCTTTTGTACAATAACAAAATGTTTCGGAGAGGAACATATAATGCAGTTGGATTTCAAATGTGCTGAATCACATTGCCCAATTTTAGAGATCAATGATTTCATTTATATCAAAATGTGATTTTTAATCACAACAACTACTCAAAAATCAATGTGTGACTATAAGTCACACAATATAGTGGCAATCCATACATTAACATTTAAGTTCTATATTCAATATTGAGCAGTGTTTATATCTCTAATATCATATATACTCAATCTAAGTGTAGTATCTTGCCTTTAATATAATTTCTACATGAGAGAATTTCAGCACATTTTTTCTTTAAGATAAACTTCAGGTTTATCAACACGGGTATAATAGGAACCCATATGGCCTCAATCGTCACATCTTAACCATTTATTGTCAACTTTCTTAATTTGTCTACAATCTCCGGCAATATTTTATAAGCACTTGGCTGTATATAAATAATTTTATTTATCACACGCCACTTTCTAGTTTACTATTCATTTTGCTAAACTTCTGGTTAGCATTGTCGCATCACGTGCCAAATTTGTAGTTGACTATAATTATAGTGCTAAACTTTCAGTTAACAACATTTCACCATATGAATTAAAATTAATTCGTTTGTGTTTGGTCAGATAAAAATAGATGTGACATAAGACACTCACTGGTGTCTTATATATAATGACAAGACTAAACATACATATATCACAATCTTCCTTCAGGGAATATAATACATTGCTCTTTCTTGTAGTATGATCACAAATCATACATCAATTATTCCTTCTAAGAATACAAATCATAACTGATTCTTTGAACAATCTCAGTTAAACTCAATTAATAATGTATCCGTCCCTTTAGGGGAGGGGGTGAGTTCAACGAATTATAGTGATAATTCTCTTCATAATATTAAATAGTTTGATCACATGTCACTTGTATACGAGATACCACACATAGTATTTTAAGCCACTTACACGATAATGTGTCTACATGACTACATTATTTGTATGGATGGTAAATATATTTCATACTCAAAATATGATATCTCATTCGCTTCAGGGAATGATTTTGAATTGATTTCATATGATTCTCTGTAACACCCCAAATTTTATAATAATGAATAATTTACTAAAGTCGTAAATTTTATAAATTCTTTTACTTTTATTAGTTAAAATGTTTTTAAGTCGATAATTTATGATTTCGTGGCTTTAAATTAATTTTAAATAGAATTTAGTTTAGTTGGGTAGAAACCGTCGCATTTCAGTCCTTTACGAGTTCATAATCGGATTTTACGCGAAAATTCAAGTGAGTCGACCCGATATGAAATTTGGGTCTTCTAATACTCATCTTCTTAAAACAAACTCATTACCCCTCCTCCCTCCTCATAAAATCTCAGCAACATTTCTCCATCTTCTTCTTCCTCAACACAAAATACCATTAAAACTCCATCACTTTATAATCTTAAGACTGATGTCATTTCTCCGTCTCTCAACGAAACTTGACGATTTTTATATCAATCTTCACCTCTCATCATCCTCTTTATTTTCATACCATAAAATATCCATTTCTTCCAACTTTTTATAAAACCCATTTTCTAGATCTTAAATTAAGACGGACATAACTTTTTCGTTTCTTAACCAAATTCAATTCCGTTTAATGTTTCGGAATCCTCTCACCGTCCTCTTTCTTTCTAGCCAATAAAAGATCGAAACTTTTAACCTTATTTTTAGACCGTCTTTTCCAGATTTCGGTTTTGGCTCGTGTCGCGTTATTTATCGGGAAAAGGTGGACTTTGAAAATTTTGGGTCAAGGAATTCATGTGGGTTGATGGTTAGCTTGGGCAATGAAGATTTGAAGTGCTAATCGAGGTAACGGTGATGGGTTACTCGATATCAATTTACGTTTTTATTGTTTTAATTTTAGTTTTAGTTGGAAAAGATACAACATTTGCTTTAATTTCATGAAGATACATGTTTGTTGCTCTTTCATACAAAAATGCTACACTTACACATTGTGTATGAGATTTCTCATACACAACCAATTAAAATGTGTCACATGTCAAATTTGATTTAACCTTCTCTAATTAGTTTATGGATAGGTTAGTAATTTTGCATGTGTAGATAATTTCACACATTAATTTAGTTAACTAATATATTTAAGGAACTTTTAATTTCTTAACTATTATATTTTTTTCCTTTTATAAAATTAATTTTTTTTATTATTATCGTTCATTTTAGCATGTGACAGTAATTAGTTTCATTTTAAAAGAAAAAAAATAGTAATCATTGTGTGTTTTTTTTTCGTTTTTTTATTTTATAAACCATTTCTTTCATCCTTTTTTTTTACATTTCATAAATCTCTTATGAAATATTTATTGAAATTTTCCTTTTATCATATAATCATAAGCATATTATATGAGATCTCTTTAATATAGAAAGTTACACAATTATAGGTAATAATTGTTGCCTTTTCTTTTAGGAAAATATTTTTTTTCTAAAAAACATATTTTCCAAATATTTCACAAGATCTTTCCTAATATCAAGCTAACAAACTTTTCGTAAAAAAGAAAATTTTAAAGATTAAAAATAGTGACATTTTTTTTTATTTCCTAACGATTAATATTTTTTAAAAAGAAACTAATAAAATATTAACAAATAATTATAAATTAGTGATTACAAACAAAAATATAATAATGATAACAAAATAATGATATTCTAATATCTCGTTTATTCACACGGTAAAAATGTTAACAAAAATATTAAAAAGAAATTTGAATATAAGCAAAATGTTAATCACTAATAAGAAAAAAAAGGGAAAAAAAAGAAATGTCAGGAAAACTTCATCATGGAATTATAATAATAATTATAAAAAACGGTTAACAATTATTATGTAAATAGAAGAATTAATTATAAGAAAACGGAAATGTATAAAAAATACTAAATAAAAACAAAAAACTTCCTTAAATGTATAGTTAACTAGATTAAGGCAACAATCTAACTACACATGTAAAATTACTAACCTAACACTAATCTAATTATATCAAGTAAAATTACAATTGCCATATGTTGTATTTTAATTGGTTGTGTATGAAAATTATCATACACATTGTGTAACTGTATCATCTTCCTCTTTCATATGTGTGAATTCCATCTTCCATACTTTCTTTCACTAATTTTATGTTAAGTTGCATTAAAGTGGTTAAATATGCTCTTTAAATATGTTGGAACTTGTGTTGGGCAATATATGTGTTTGGGTTTGCTTTAATTGATGTTTATCCAATGATTGGTGATGATTAATATGCATTTAATGTGGTTTGATGTTGGTAAATGCTGTTGGAATTGGATGAGTAGCCATGAAACTTGAGTTGGTTGTTGTGGTTGCGGAATTCGCGTGCTTTGTAGCCATAGCCGGCCGACCAGCCGCTGGTCTGCCGACCGGCTGGGAACTTCTTTTGAAATTGTTGAATTTTGATGACATGCGAGTCCTAGCAAGCCACCCGGCCGACTGGCTGGAACTCCCCCTTCACCCACCGGCTGGGGATCCCCCTGTATTTTATTATGATTGTTTGATGTTGCTGTAGTGCCAGCCGGCGGCCGGTCCCCCTGACCGGCTGGCACCCCCTGTAGCTTGTTTTCATTTCTTTTCCCTATTTCCTCACATGTAATAGTTTGTATGGTTTGTTTATCTTATAAATTTACGTAATAACATTAAATATTCATGTTTAGAACGTATAATATCTCACATGCTTATATCACATGTTTTGTGACGGTTTTGATATGTCCCCTTTTAAGTCGTATCTACCTTATGTATTTGATTTGAGCACTACTTGTTAGGTGCTAGGAACTCTCATTTCCCGGCTACACCTTATCTTCGTTAGACTGGAATGTCAGAGCGATGGGGGTGTATCCTTGATGCTTGTATGCATGTTTTAGTGGGGATATGACGACGTTTTTGAGAGGTGAACGCAATGCGTTGATCGACCCGGCCGTCAAATGGTGTATGCTTGCGAGGTGGTGTCATTGCATGTAGCATACTAGCTTGACTTTTGACTATAGATCTCTTTGTCCGCCTCTGCCGTTGGCCGTACCGCCGGATTTGGGGTACTCGGCTTATGTGTTTGACCGAGTCTTGGATGTGTGCACGTCTAGCCACATGTCGAATCAAGTACACGTCTTATCTCGAGAGTCTGGCCAGGTTTAGACTAGGACCGTATTATTATCGTAGTTCTACCGAGAGGATTAGAGTCTTGTGTGTACGAAACGCCTTATCGTACACGGTTCAGGGGAACGCCTTACCCCGTGGACATGTTTGTCTAGGTCATGAGTATACGAAACGCCTTATCGTATGCGGTTCAGGGAAACGCCTTATCCCGTGGACTTTCATTGACTTGTCTTGCTACTTGTACACGATGCTAGTGCGTGCCATTTACCGTGAGAGTGTGTATGCTTATATTTGATCATATGATAGATTGTATACTTGATTGATTTGGATGCCTATGATTGGTTTGTATGTCGAGTCCCAAACCTTCTCAAGCATATGTCGCTAATGATGAGATGTAAGCCCTTAGTGTTCTATATGGTTGCCAAGGGGAGTCTTCCCCGAGTCTTGTATCGTATGATGATGATGGATGATGGTTTTCTTTACTCGTATATTGTTATTATCATAATGTTATTCTCACATCCGGCATAATATATACGTTTACATGATGACACATGATTACATGCTTGTTTATGTGCCTTTTGATGTGATATGGCTGAGAGAACCCTGAGTTACTCCCCACTGACTGTGGCATTCATTTTTAATGAATGAACAGGTTGCAGGTTGGTGTTTGCATGGGGTTGTGGCGAGTGAGCTAGCGTTGTTCTTACAACGATTCACCCGTAGCGTGTAGTTTATATTAGCGTATTATCTTAACTGTGTTTTATCAAGGGATCAATGTCCCTTGTATTTATTTAAGATACAATTTGTATAAACGATTTATTAAATTAAGTTTTGGTTTTTATATTATAGTGACATTCGCGGTTTGCTTCTAAAGTTTTCAAAATCTCGTGATTTCCACTGTAAATCTATGTGTTTACTTTACTGCGAAATCGCGGGGTGTCACAGTCTCAACTTTTATAAGTATCTCATATTTTGAAAATATCATGTATAAACACCGAGTTTATTCTTAATTATGATACTCAAATAATACTCACTGTATGGAATGTGAGAATTTAGAATTTATAAACATTGTGAACGTCAAGTCACAGTTTCAATATCTGTCAACATTATGAACTTCAGACATAATTCAGTATATGTAACACTATGAACTTCTAGTCATAGTTTCAGTCTCTTTAAATAATATGAACTTCATGCCATATTATAAATATCAATCAACTCGTATATCAATATTTCATTTTTCTTTACTCATATAGATATATGAGTCTAACATGACTTTTCATGAAATATTTTCATTTCTTTCAATGAACGAATTTTGCTCAATAAGGTCACACATCATTAAGCTCAATTAAGACTTCTTTACTTTGGCTCGTCAAATACCACATTATTAGGCTCAATTTAGGCGGCAATGTTAGACTTATCATAATACCATGTTCTCGATCTCTGCTATAGGCAGAGTCTTTATGAGATGTCACATTCACTTCAAGGAATGAAGCAAAAATTTGAGATTTCATTATATTGTTCAACTACAAGTGAACAAGAAACAACTCACAAATACATTTCTCTTTCATAAAGACCGCTTTAAAATCAATTGTGGTTCATAAAATTATATATGTGGGCTTCTGGCCACTAACAATTACATGTAGACTTCTGGCCACTTACATGCACTAATGCAATATGAATATAATGTACTGTTGAGACAGTGTTAAATTATTATACACCTTCAAAACTTTGAACTTCAGGCCAAAGTATCTCTTTTAAAACTTTGATCTTCTGGCCAAAGTCATAATATGGACATATTTGCTCATATTTCCATATTTGTAAAATAAGTATTTTGGAATTTCAAAAGCAAAATTATATGATACGGTATGTCCTGTATTAAAATTTGTTGACCACATATATGGAGCTAAATGGCCAATAATATATAGAACTGCTAATTTCATATATACATCATAAACACCTTTATATGTAAATAAAACTATCAATCAAAAATTAATACTTGCAAAATCACTACTTTGCTTACATGTTCATGATTAGAGCTGATCAACTTTGGGCCGGCCCGTTTGGCCCTACCCGTTTGGCCCGCTATTTAGGCGGGCTTGGACAAGAAGAAATTAAAAAAACTTATTTGACGGACGGGCCAAGCCTGGCCCGTTATTTTTCGTGGGGGATATGGACATGATTAAGAAGCCCATGGACAAGCCCGCCAAGCCCGCTAAACATATACTCCGTATAAAATTAAAAAATTATGCTTCATATAAACAAAAAACTAATAAAGAAAAAATATACAACAAGAGTATATGAAATAAAATTTGTATTAGTGATAAAGTAAGTAGTTATAATTTTTTTTATATCGTTACTTTTTTTTTGGAGACTTGTAATTTCAAAATAATCATATTTAATTATAGAATTTGTATATGTTAAGTTGAGTTTGCGATGTTTTGGTTAATTCAGAATATATGTTAGGTCTACTTTAGCCTTAATTTTATTAAAAAATTAGTTTAATATATTTTACATTCAAGCCCGCAAGCCCACGGACAAGCCCGCTAGCTTAAATTAGGCGGACATGGACAACCTTAGTAAGGGCGCAACCTTAGTAAGGGCGCTTAAGCGGGCTTGGACAAGGCATATTAGGCCCGCTGGACATATTTTCAAAGATAAGCCCGGCCCATGTCCGTCCAAGCCCGCAAACGATCACCTCTATTCATGATCCATCAAGTAATAGATGATTTAAGTAACAATGTCTCCAATTAAATAGGATTCACAGTTTTTTCATATTATCTCATAATTACAAATTTCCACACTTTTCAATAGTTAAAATATAAAATATAAAGATCAACTATGTCAAGGCATAAATATGTGATCTTGGAATCAATCGACAATAATTAAGTATCAATGTCAACCGTTGAAAA
Source organism: Heliosperma pusillum (assembly GCA_022085475.1). Lineage (NCBI taxonomy): Eukaryota > Viridiplantae > Streptophyta > Magnoliopsida > Caryophyllales > Caryophyllaceae > Heliosperma > Heliosperma pusillum. The sequence goes on from JAIUZE010016609.1 coordinate 47,023, forward strand.
CACATAAAGGGAATATGAAAACACAGTCAAAGCAATGTCAACCGTGTGAAGGCCTATTTATCAAACTAAAAGTTGAAAACGCAAAAGCAATATCAAACAAAAATATTTAATGTAAGCAAAGTATTAGTGTCAATATGTGCTTATAGGACTAAAAGGATTAATTTTTTTTTTTTACAACAGAAGCGTTTATACGTAATACATTAAGTATTTAAGCATGACTTTGAGTCAAAATTTCCACCGCGGTTTGTATCACAGTTAAACAAACGCATATTAATTGAATAAATAGGGCTTGGTTAAATCAATGACTGGATTGAAATCAGTTACTGCACTTAGTAATTGTTAATCACAAATTCTCATTTGTGACGGTCACTATCCGTCACAAGCAAGACTAATTGATTGTTAATAGGGTTTTCAATAGTGCAACTTTATTAATTGAATTCCCAACATACACACATTACCAAATGGATCATAACACAACTATTAAGTCATAAACTTGCAAAATTACAGATATTTACCGTACGTATGTAACTCAATTGAATGATTGGGACGATAACCAAAAGAACAGGTTTTAAAGATTATTCGTTCAATTGGATTTGTGCGTATAATATCCAAATACAATAGTAAACTAATCATACGTTGTACATCTTAATAAGTTACGGAGTATAACAGTAACGTACCTTGATTAGCGGAATAAAATAATGAGATCTGATACGAACCTTCTGATTATCATATCTAAATTATTGAATAATAGAATAAATTATTGCCCGTCTCATTCCGGGTTAGAGTCTCGTGCTGATAACGTGTTGTGAAATAAAGAAGGTAAAGAATTATAGAGAGAAGGTAAAGAATCATGAGGGGTATTTATATACAATACAATAAGATAGAGTTTCTATAAGATAGTATATTCTAGTATCCTATAAGATATGGACATCCATATAATATTACATAATAATATTTCATAACATTTTTCTATTTGTAAAGCAAATTAAACAACAGCTATATATGAGACTAAATTTTACTATTTAGATTTATTTTTGTTAGAACAAGTTATACAAGACAAATAAAAATCACGTCACATTATTCTAATTTTTATTCATTTGTAAGTGCTATATACCCATCAATTCAATAAGGAGTATATTGGATACATAAAGAGACCATAAAAATAATGTAACTTATTTGTTCATATAATGTGGCTCAAATATTATATAAAGTAGCAAAATTAATAAATCCTACTATAGAGATAATAGTGTACTTCAAATGAACTCATCTAAACCGCGAAATCCTAAAAAAATGTCTTGTGATGAGAAAAAATAAATAAAGCAAAAAAAAATAAATTAAAAATCATATGCTACGATAAGTAAAAACAAAGACAAGCAACAAAAAGAAAAATCAAATGAAAAAACTTATTGAAGTGAGATAAAAAGAAAATGAAAAACTAGAGAAAAATAAATTAAAAGTTATTTTTCTTAACACATATACAGAAAATTACTACGTCACCACACACCCGCCCACCCTCTCTCAGCACACCACCAACCTATCTACCCTGGGAGCAGCCCACCACCGAACCGACATGCCCCTTTCAACAAATCGCACACTATATTGCCCTTTGCTTACCACAACCCAGTTTGTACCCTCCTTATATATGATGCACCCCTCTTACCCATAAACCACCATTCCTAGCGACACAACCTTTACGCTGGATTCTGACACACCTACTGATGGATAAAACAAACCCTGCAAATTCCAAACCATAAAAAACGAAAAAAATACTGAAAAATGAAAAAGAACAAGTTTAATTTGATCAGTAATTTTCAATTAATAAACGAATTAACACATGTTATACAATTAAATTTAGATACATAATTGAAGAAAACTAAAAAATTTGATAGATAACATTAATATTAATGTCATATTTTAGAAGATTAGGTTTAGTGTGCCATATAAATACATTATGTTAGTTAATCTGAATATTATTTCGTAACATTCTCAAATTTATATTATGGGACGGAGGTCTTAAAACTGTGACACGAGAACTATTAACACAATCGCATGTTTTCATATTATTTTATGTAAGAAACATTGGTCAATGTTGAAACTAAATAATCTACGGACGTATCGACTATTTAATTGGCATGATTAATTTTGTTTGTCAATTCCCAAAATTCATTGAAAAAGTCCTAAGTTACATTAATACATATACTTACCTGGTTACCCCTATAATATTTTAATTTATGTGAAATTGGATGATAAGATGTAATATAAGGTACAAAAATGACAAGATGTCAACATGTCCCATACTAATAAGGTTACATTCACGCGTTAGTTTACACAACTAACCTCAAGCGCACCAGTGATTTTCACGGGTAAAACAAAACTAATTATTTAAACAAAGGGATTATTTAGCTAATCCTATGTAAGACAGTTTTAGAATACCATATTACTATTAGAGAGGAAAAGTGATTACTATAGAATTTGTTTTAGATAACTTTGTGTAATGTCACCGTACTCATGTATTTGTGTAAGCCATGGATCAGAAATATTTCAATGAACTACAAAAAAAAACCTTGTTCTATCTACACAAGTGGATTATTAATCATTAATATACCCGTTATAATCATACAACTAATATATTGAAGGAGTTAGTTTGCTCATATGTCCGGAATATTGTATACTGATTAATTCTATGTGGCTACAATCTTCTGCTAGGAGCCGCTTGTAATCTGAGTCCTAAACGAGTTAGGATTCAAGTAGTATTAGTCGGTCTTACAGGGTCACACACTAGATGAGTCTTGTCCTAGATGGTTTAGGATTCTCCTATAACTCTTTATATATAGAGATATAAGGGAAGATGTTTATGATCTGTTTTTTTGAAGAACAAGATCTCAAGGGAATAAGCCAATAAGGCTCTGTTTGGCAAGGCGTTTCAGGTAGCTTATTTGATCGAAATAGTTTTTTTGACAAAAAATTCAGGTAACTTATTTATTTGCAAGTGTTTGACAAGTAGCTTATTTGGGCCTCAAATAAGCTACCTGAAATGAAATGTTACATTGGTTAGCATTTGACATTTCAGGTACCTGATCTTATATTAAATTCCCGTTTTACCCCTTCAATTTATAAAATTAAATATTTATCATCCTTTTATGTAATTTGACATAAAATCAGCTATCTTTTCAGCTAGTTTCGCAAACATTTTTTTACAGAATCAGTTACCTTATCAGCTCATAATTTTTAGCGAACTTATCAGTTACCTTTTCAGGTTTCAATTATCTTTTCAGTTTTCCCCTAGCCTTTCAGGTTTCAACTACCTTTTCAGCTAGTTTTACCAAACTGGGCCTAAGAGCGAAGAAAAACGCACATAAGTTTAGACCAACATATTTACTCATACTAGGTTTCATGCCCTGGCGTTGCCAGGTTATATCGTAATAATGGCTTTTACGAAGTTATCAAGGTGTTGCGCGGGTCTATCATAAAGCTGAGTTAAGGTGATTAATATTCCCTATGTACTTTCAATAAATTAACGTATATTTGAAATACTTTTATCTTTATACAATGATCGAAAAAATATAATGTAGGATGTGTACCTAATTAATTTAGCGTTTAGATAATACTTAACTTTATAATTCATAAATATTGTTTTCTTTATAATATTTATTAAGAGATAATTTTAGTTATTACTCTGTACTTGTTTAACAATAGCATTATAATATTTAGCTGCGCAATGATCTATACGATAGCACTTAAATAATTTATTTAAAATAATTCAAATATTTTAACTTGAGCTGAGTTTTTTTATTGAGTAAGACAGATGACGATACAATGTATGTACGTTTTATAATTTCAATCTTTGTTCGTCGCGATGAATCACTAACTATTGTCGACATTTATATCTCCAAAATACCTCTTCTGGCTTTTTACTTCTATTAAAACTAGCTTAGGACCCGTGCAAAGTTGCACGGGCATGATAACTATAATATATAAATAAAGATATTAAATTGTTATAATTAAAACATTGTGTTAGTTTGAATATACAATATATATTAATTATTTATATTACATGAACTTGTCAAATACAATTTCAATACCTTTAATGTAATATATTGAATTCTTTAGTAAACAATTGGTACATCATCAAAAAAAATGTAGATCAAGCCATATTGAAATGATAATTGGTACATAATAAAAAAAAAAAAAGCTAACAAAAGCAAGGGATAAAAATCAGTCGTAGCTAAGCATTTCGTTTCATCAGAACATGCAAACCCAAGAAAACCTGTGGGGAGTACTGAGTAGCATTATCATGTCCATTAGTAGAATATTTTTCAAACTAAAAAATTGGACGATTATAATTGAAATGGATAACCTCATAACGTGAGAGTCACATTAACGAAAATGTCATCAATATATCAATATATTCATTTGATAACCTGAAATCAATCACCGTAAGCAGACAAATTTACCAACCAAATGATAATTTGGTACAACTATTTGGCAAATGGCAAATCCTGGCCATGCTAGGTTTCCATGTATAAAAAGAGTCAATAATTACACATATCATCTTAAACATAAGAGCTTATAAACAAAATAAAACCAACTAAATATTCATAGTGACTAATTATATTATCTATCCATTAGAGGTGACCACAATTAACGGTCAAACAATGTCATCTCTACAATTATTCTCCACTTAGTTATGCATTCTAGTGACTTGAATTTTCTCTTTACATATATCTTGGTGCCCAAAACAAAAAGTCTCGTGGTCGAGTGTACAACACACACGGAGTTCTGCATACCCTTTTATAATTTCCGCTTTTTTTGCCTCTTTCTTAACACTTCAATCCAGCCCCATATACTCGCACCAATGTCCTCCTCTTGAATGCTCTTGTTCTGTTTAATCTTTATAAATAAAGGCTTTAAATAACACTCATTTATATAATTATGCAATATCAGCCATAAAACTGTAAACTTAGAAAAGTCCACTCGAAAGTGAATGGCTATGTATTATTATCTTTATTTTTGTTAAAAAAGTGAAGGGGGAATGTTGGTGTATTATTTATTTCATGGACCTTATATAGTACAAGTTACATTTTCCAATTTCCCTTGAAAATACAAGAGCTTGAGAACATAATGACTTGGAAACATAGTAACTTGGAAACATAATAACATTAATAATAGATACATTGTATATATAATCCTAATACCCTCCCGCAATCGTAAAGGCAGTAGTACAAACTTTACGATTGCAGAAAATACAAGAAACCCAAAAAAAATTCTTCATCGATTCAACTTGATCTTCATTCAAAAAATTCTCATCTTCACAAGGTGGTAAGATAAACGAGTATAAGACTCGTTAGACCATTTTTTTTGTTGCGTATAGGACTCGCCATACCATTTATTGTTTTGCGTAACTCGCCAGTTAGTTTAAGTGCGTATAGGACACGCTAGACAAATTCTTTAGCGTAACTCGCCAGTTTTTTTTCAATGCGTACCTCGCAAGGTTTTCAATGCGTAACTCGCCAGTTTGTAGGAACACTAACCGGGCCTAACAAATTTCAACAAAACGGAAAATTATCCGTTAATTTCATTTTCGAGAGAACGCTAAGTTTTTCGAACTTTAAATTTTGGTGCGTAACAACTCGCCAGTTTTTGGAACCACCTTGATCAATGTTGATTCTTTTTTGAAGGAGAAAGAATTAGAACACTTGTTCCCTTGTTAATTTGACGACTAAACTTAGCCCTCTCAAAAAGCAATCCCTGGAAAATGGAGTAATTGGCAAATTCACCAAACCTAAAAGTCCATTAGTGCCCCATTTACCTCTTTATGCTCCTACTACCACAAAAAACAATATGTGCAGAATGCTACTACACAATCTCCAGAACCAAAACATGCGGGTGATGCACAAACTGCAGCAAATAATTTTGTGAGGGATAATAAAACTATTTTTTTTTCCGAGTTATTGAAAAAAGTCATTCTATGATTTTGATTTAGTGTCTATCGGTTGGTGTAGAATTTCGGCCACCCACCGCACCGGTAAGAATGCGGAAGCGATTTGAGATCTCAAGAAAGAGGCTCTGATACCATGTTAGATTTAGAGAAGGGAGAATATTTTGTGTTTGTATTATCAGTTGGTCTCTCTTGTGACGGACTGACGGTCACAAGCTTGTGTCACAAGCTTGTGTCACAAGCTTGTGACGGACTAAATGTGACCATTTTATGATAAAAATTAATCATCCATAAAAGGTTAACAGTCATATAGTGGTTACATTTTCCATAAAAATGGTCACATTTGCTCCGTCATAAGCTTGTGACGAAAAATGGCCGTCACAAATGAGAATTTGTGTTGTAGTATTGATTCCATGGTCTATTTGTAGTACATGAATGCATCTTTCCAACTTCCTTTTGGAATACAATAACAGCTCTCCAAAGTTCCCTTGGGAATAAAATATACGGAAAATTCACATGGTACCCTCGAACTTTTTCATTTTTCACGTGGTACCCTGTTTTTTTAGTTTATGCACATGATATCCTTAAGGTAACATTTTTTGGAGCTCCGTACCCAAATATAAAATATCCGTTAAATTATGTTGGCGTGTAAAGTTTGATTGGTGTTTAAGTTTGCGCGAGAACATGGTGTGCACACGGTACCCCTAAATTTTTCCGTTTTACACATGGTACCCTGTTTTGTAAAAAAAAAATCAAAAAACAATAGCTATAATGTTCAACTAGTTTTAAACTCGTGCAAATTTGCACGCGATCAAATTTCTAACACAAAATTGTACGGAGTACATAATTATAATTTAAAATATGAATCAATATCATCGAGTGTAAGTCAAGTTAATTACATAATTTACAAACATATTTATAAAATTGAGACACTCAAAATTAGCCACCATTAATATAGTAAAGTAAAATAATGCAATACTAGTGTTAAACCCGTGCAAAATTGCACGGGTTTGACAAATATTCATTTTAAATTTTGTTAAATTAATCACTTCAGAAATAAACGGATACACATAGTAAAATAATTTTAAGAAAACATGCAAATAAACATGTATACAAATTATTATAAAATATCACTTCAATTATTATAAAATATAATTGACATTACAAATATTCAAAAATTTCATGGTATACAACATTAGTTGTTGTATTTGAGATAGTCTTATCACTATCAAAAAGCAAAAGTTTAAGCCCTTCTTTCCTTGTGACCCTTGAAATCGCAACATAGAGTTGGCCATGACTAAAAACTGGTCTTGGAAGGTAGATGCTAACCTGCGATAAAGATTGACCCTGACTCTTGTTTATAGTCATTGCAAAGCAAACAGCTATAGGGAATTGCCTTCTATTAAAACGTACTGGAAATTTGGTCGAGTCTGAAGGAGTAAGTGTTAGTCGAGCGATGTGCACCATATCACCTTTGTGACTCCCAGTTAAAACCGTACATCTAATAACGCGCGTCCCTAAGTTTGTGACGATGAGCCTTGTACCATTACATAACCCGCGTGATTGGTCAATGTTCCTAAGTAGCATGACAACAGCACCAACCTTCAACCGCAATTGATGGTTAGGTAGACCAGAGCATCTAATACTGTTAAGGAATTCGGTAGAGTGGAGGTCACGTGCACCCACAGATGTGTCATCTTTGCTAACTTCATCAGAACTTAGATATAATTTTGCATCCCCGGAAATAAGAGTCAAAATGTAGTCGTTCACGACCTCAACAATCTCGTGGGTAGGGGCAAGGATGACCCTTTCCTGCAAATACTCCGGGTTCCATAACTGGCTTTTAAGTGCAGGGTAAGTTACTTCGACTAATGAGGCAATGGGATTTGAGACGTTTTGAATTAGTAACTCGTCGGGGAATTGTAGATCAACCTCCCCGTCATTGTCACCACCTGCTAACCCATCTCCAATCTCCAAGATCCACTCCGAAAACTTTCTTATATCATCGACATTGTTGCTTGAACTTCCAACTTGCAAGCGCATGTTTTTGGTCAATTTAAGTACCTAAAAATGTAAATAATATCATATTTACACATTTTAAGAAAAATAGAAAATCATATAAGAAGATAAAGTTGATTGTTAATAAAATGCATAAAGTACCTTGCATGAAGCCCACAAGTAAGATGAACAAAGAGAAGCATGGACAATATCTGCTCTACTTCCTTTAGGAACAACCGGTAGAGTTTGGCGAAAGTCCCCCCCAAAGACGACAACTTTTCCACCAAAAGGTTTGTCGACATTTCTCTCGTCTACAACACGCATTACATCTTTTAAGCTTCGATCAAGAGCCTCAAAACTGTGTTTATGAGTCATTGGCGCTTCGTCCCATATTATGAGTTTCGCCCTTATGATAAGTTCAGTTACATCACATACTGGTTTAATTCTAGTGCAGGTGGAGTTCTCAGACACACTGAGCGGAATCCCAAATCTAGAATGAGCGGTTCTACCACCGGGTATCAAGGTTGCTGCAATTCCACTTGATGCAACAGCTAAAACAATATCACCCTTACATCTAAAAGCAGCACACAAAGTTCTCCATATGAACGTCTTGCCCGTGCCGCCGTAGCCATATACAAAGAACATCCCTCCTTTGTTCTTTAAAACAGCGTCTACAATGTCATTGTAAACCAACCTCTGCTCATCAGTCATGGAACATAAGTTGCTCTCATGTTCTTCAAATAATAATTGTCTATCATAAGATAACTCATCCATTACTAAGGTGTTTTGATGATGTGACGTCGACGACATATCTGGTAAGGGCATGTCTTCAAATCTATTAAGGCTACTCCCATTTATCTGAAGAGATTTTTCTATATCTATCAATGCATAATTTTGTAACTCTTCGTCGGTTAGTTGTAGACCTACGAAAGATTGTAATATGTACGATAGTTATTGTCTAAGTAATATGTATTGCAATGTTAAAAGGGATGAACAACTGCGTAAAACGCGATAAGAGGCACTATTATAAGATTTACCGCTAACAATAAAGAGTGAATTAAAAGACATACCTTGATTTTTTAGAACTTTACGCTGCCTGTGAAGGATGTCATCAGATAAAAGCTTCCAGGTTTTCTCCCACACTGTACTTGGCATAGCCAAAGTGCCTGATAATAATAAAGTCGAAAACAAATGTCTAAGATAGGACCCAGATCCCCAATCACTTGCCTCTACTATCGCGGCAATATACTCTTTATCATCACCAATTAAGCCCATTTCGTAGCATGCTTCCCTATATGTCGGATATGGAATATGGTTGACGGTCCTAATGTCCTCAAAACTTTTAGGACCCTTAACGTGGTTTAACATGATTCTCATAAAATATAGCTCTCCGCAAGTCGGTGGCACGTGAATCAACCTCCCAATAGTGAACCCTTTTTTTCTAAGAGTCCATATTCGTTTTTTCTTGTTCCAAACAAATTTGGTTGGGAAGTGAGAATATAACAATTGTTTGGCTACTTGCATTTTACGGAGTGGACTATTGTTGCAGCTCATCCAATTTAAAAATTGTGACACTCCAACCGATGGATTCTCTAAGACCTCGTCAATGAAAGTATCATCATCAAACACAACGCTTTGCTCATCAGGAAGATGGTACTGCAACCTTTCTACAGAAGGTGTCCTGTAGTGAATATGAAAACCAAATATCCGCCATATTGCTTCGCATGCAGAGAGATACCGACAATCATAGTACCTCTTAATCTGATCTAATCTTCCAGGGTCCTGATCGTTGCGACGCGTATATGATGATTGCATCGTAACTCTATCGGGACCCTTGTTAATGTACTTGAAGAGGTACTTAATCGCTCGCGATTGGTTACACCATTCCACATTAATATGAGCTCGATATTTCAACAACAACTGAGGGTTATATGGAATAACATAACCATTACCCATTGGGACTCCATTCTTATGTACTACAATCCCGTTTTTCCTCCGCTTATATATAGGAAACCCATCTTTGTCAACAGTTGTTCTGTCTGTACACTCTTTAGGATAGAATTTTGAGCATTTTCCCCCGACCATACACGGTGAATTTTTGCTTGCAGTTCCACAAGGACCATGTAGCATATGTGAACAAACAACCGCATGTAGAAGTGGATCTTCAACTGGGTCAGGAATTTCAGCAGAAATGATTTTATCAACATCTTTAGCTTCTGGGAACTTGTCCTCTCGGTGTAAGAACAGTAATATATGGGCGTGTGGAAGACCGCGCTTTTGAAATTCAACTGTGTAGACAGCTGCAAAATAATAATATGGAATAATTTTAAGTATTAAAACTGCAATATATAGTAAATAAAATCTTAAATTAAAGACTAAAAATTAGCGTTTTCCTGCGTTAGCTCTTCCAAAAATTTGTCGATCTTTTAAATCAATCATCAACTCGTCTAACTTAATCTTGAACACGCGACACAAAATATCTGGACGATCCTCTGCTCTCATTCCCCTTTTAGTGACAAATCGAGTAATCTCCGGCCACTTTGGATTACAGGTGAACGTTATGAATAAATCAGGATAACCAAACCACTTACAAATAGTCATCGTATCAAGATAATTCACTTTCAGAAACGCTTCACCTCCTTGAAAAGAAGAAGGAACAATAAATCGACTACCTGCAGAGGATGGCTCAATGTCTCCTCTTTCGACCGCATTTGTAAGGTTCTTGTAATTGTCCACCCGAAGTCGGTCTTGGTTAAATCGAAGAAAGTTTAACCTATGAGATTCAACCATCATATATCCGTCAACACTAAATTGATGTAATTCTTTACCAGATGATAATATGGTTGGATACTCAACCGATGGCGATCTTTCTTGTAAACGGAACGCAAACCATTCTCTACAGGTTAACTCCTCATGCGGTTTATTGCTAGTACTACTACCAAGAGAAGCTTGACTGTGGAGGATTTTGAGACGATAACCATCTTCCCCATATGGAAATAAAAGAGGATATTGAAGGGCCGTGTAGGACGGGTGTAGTTCAGAGATACGTTGCAAACCACCGCATCGTTTATGCACAATAATATCTCGCTTCTCCAAATTTGGACCTATATCCCCCTCAATCAAAGCTGCAACTTCCGGAACAGTTGGACAGTTATATGTTCTTCCATCAGTGTCTCTTCTAGAAATAAGTTTGATACTGACATCACAATTTGCATTCGAAGACAATCTATCCCTCGCCATCCTAAACGACTTTGCAAGAACATTATTGTCGTCGACCATTTGTTTCAATAGCAGTATAAGTTCATCATTAAACCTGTGCGGATTACTGGGACTGCATAAATATAAATGTTAAATTAAAATACAAATGGCCATTTAGTTAATGTTTTCATAAAAAGGTAAACTAAAAAGACATTTGAGAAAATATAATAAACAATTATTAATAAAATAGAAATGTTAGTACCTGATGGCGTTTTTTCGATTATGTACTTCTTCTTCTGTATCATATATATACAATTGACAAAACTTTGGGGGTGTCGCTTCCGAAGGCAATAAAGTCCCTATACGATGAATATTTTGACCTCCCATCCGAAACGTGTAAGGACCTCTTCCTTGATTGATTGAATGATCAATCTTACCACCCATAGAAGTAAAGGAAAACATCGAATTATAACCTCTGATATTTTCCATGAAATTCTTGCTAAACGGATGTTTCCTACTTAAGAGAGACTTTAACAGTTCAGGTGGTTGTTGTAAAAATGGAAGGACAACTTTACCATTTGAACAACATAGTGAGAACTTGGGTCGACTTGTACCACGACTTTTTCCTATTCTTTCCTCAAACCACATTAGGGCACCACATTTTTCACATGTATAATCTGGATCTCCAATATCCCAATATCCTTCCCACTCTGAAGAACGCAAATAATGTGTGTATAAGTAAATGTATCCATATATAAATCTTATGTGAACTAAGTGATTAAAGGGAGTATCCTTTTGTGGTTACGACAAATATTAAATAACTTATATTACAGTTACTTACCATCGTCAATCAAGTTAACGTTCACATTTGGAAGAGTATGTGAACTTTCTCCACGTTCTATAGATGAGAATATGACACGATCACTTGGTCTTTCGTTATTTGGAGGTTGAGAGGGAATCACTTCATTGTAAGTTTCTCCAAATTCAGCACATAAATCTCTTACCAATCTTTCAACCACGTCAGACGGATTACTTATACCTCCTAAAACCCAGTATTGAATACGCCACTCACTTGTAATGTTAACTATCATGATTGAGTATTATATTTATCAAATAAAGATAGTTTCATACCTGTTGGGGTGGAGCTAAGTGGTGACGTCTGTGTAGTCATTTGAGAAGCGACATTACTAACAACATGGGTACGTTTTTTTGTTGAAGCCCTTTTCCTTTTTTCTCTTGCCACTTGCGACCGTAATTGATTAGGTGTGAGAATAGGAGTATAGGTATGTGACGACGTAGTAATATTTTGGTTGCTTGGGGATATTGTAATGGAGTTTTCTTCCTCGACAGTCCTTCGTATTACTTGCCTTGAAATTAGGGAATCTTAAAAAAAAATTACAATTTATCTCGCGTAAATAGAAATATAATTATACATAGTTGCGAAAAAATCGTAATTTATAAACTCGCCTTAAAATACTTTAATTATGAGTATAGTGATCGAGGGAAGTACCATTTGTAATGTCAGAGAACGGAGACCGGGAATTCTGCAACCCATTAATATCGGTTCTTGTTTGGTGAAGTGCATCACCTATACTCGTCAGACGTAAGTAGAACGATTGAAACTATTGATTATCAATTGGGAAATTAATGATATTAAATAACTTCGGTAAATGTTATTAATAAAGCTTTTGACTATTTTATGAAATTATGCCGTAAACCCAAAATTGCATATGAAAACTATATTGAACTGATAGATGTTCCTTAAACTATAATTTTCATTTAAGATGGGCCAAATACATAATTAAAAGACCCAACTTGTTGGTGGGGGAAAAATTATTTTTCTTTATGAAAAATAAGTGGAAACTTTTGACCCTTCTTAAGCTTAAGACGGTTAATGCATTTTTAAGTTTTAAATTTTGGATTTTATGTATTTTTTTTAAAAAGAGTAATATATGTAAGCTAATACACCAAACATTAACATATGACCAATACATATACCTCAATAAACTTACCCATTCCCGAATCACTCCCAAAGGCCCATCAACCTTACCCGTACACGATTCATTGCTGTGCAATAGTCGGTTCCCTAACCGACTACCCATACCCGAAACAATCCCAAAAAATCCTACAAAATTCGATTCAGTCCATGTCTCCAAAATGGACTGGCCCTTTTCCTTACCCATAACCCAATAGACTTCTACCTTAGACAGGCCCAAAAACCTTACCCAAAAACCTTACCCAAATAAACCGAAACCCTATCCTTCCTCTATATATATCCCCTACTATACCCAATTAACCCATCAAACAAAACCCTAATCTCACTACCTCTCTCTTCATACTCCTCTCCCTGCCTCTCTCTTCTTCCGCCGCTCTCATCGTACGACTTTGCTGCTCTCTTCGTCCGACCCTTCTTCCGCCTCTCTCTTCTTCCTCTTCTTCTTCCGCCTCTCTCTTCTTCCTCTTCTCTATGCCGGTATTTAGACATAAATTATGCAGGTAGTTTCTGTTATTTATGCTAATTTTTAGAAGATGAAACAAATCATCATCGTTTTAAAATAATTGATGCTCAAACAATAGTCATTTTCTGTTGTAAATATTCATTTTCTGTTATCAATATTCATACCGCTTCAACTTAGCTTTTTTAATTTGTGTTATTGTCACTAATTTCAATTTTACAATAATTGATTATCGTTAAATTACAAAATATTGAAATCAAGTTTTGTGTCAATGAAAAAGTCAGATTTGAGCCATGTCGTTGATTATATAAATCTAATGAGTATATAAATCTAATAAGTTTAATTAACTTTTGTGTATAAATCTAAAGTCAGTATATAAATCTAATAAGTTTAATTAACTTTTGTTTTAGAAAAAGTCAGATTTGTATTATTATTGATAAAAGTGTCATATTTAATTAACACATGTAATAATATGCCAATTATCTGTAAAATGAACACAATTAGCTAAACCAACCCAGATCTGTAAAATTCGTGACAAAGTGTCTGATTTGAGCCATGTTGTTGAGCAATTTTTACTTAAAAAAGCTAAGTTTAATTGATATATGTAAGCTAAGTTTATTTTTTGTGTGTATTTATGTGACCCTCATGAACCCGACCCACATGGGTCATACCTAACCCGACCCACATGGGTCAACCCTAACCCGACCCACATGGGTCAACCCTAACCCGACCCACATGAGTCAACCCTAACCCGACCCACATGGTTAAACCCTAACCCGACCCACATGGTTAAACCCTAACCCGACCTAAATAGGTCAACCCTAACCCGACCCACATGGGTCAACCCTAACCCGACCCACATGGGTCAACCCTAACCCGACCCACATGGGTCAACCCTAACCCGACCCACATGGGTCAACCCTAACCCGACCCACATGGGTCAACCCTAACCCGACCCACATGGGTAAACCCTAACCCGACCCACATGGTTAAACCCTAACCCGACCCAAATAGGTCAACCCTAACCCGAACCACATGGGTCAAAAAAGGCCCGACCTGGTATATATGTTGAAAACTGAGTTTTTATTGAGCTTCATGATGCAAATTGTTGGATCAAACTGTTTTCCTAGATTGAACATAATTCTATGTCAAACAATAGTCATTAGTAAGTATGGTCTTTATTTGAAGTTTATTATTTAATTCTTGTGCACTTTTTAACTTTCCTTCTACTTAATTAAAAAAAATATATAAGCTCCTAGCCAGGAATACTAACACAGATAAATCATCTTTGCTATCTAATGAAAAATACTTCACATCCATTTGTAGTATCGAATTAGAATACTTTGACATCAAATGAATCAAATGTCTTGTGCGTTGAAATACTATAGTACTTACTGTTTTGTAGGTGTCTTCCATATTGCTTTCTTTTGTTTCCAGTTGCTCTTGATGATGAACCCTCTTCCATGATAGTTGTACACTGTTTTTAATGATTGATGTTTGATTTGTGTAGAAACTAAAAATGTGTTTGAATTAATGTTGTAACATCTGGGAATTCAAAGTGAATGTAAAGTGGTTGATTGAGTGTTTATGGTAAAATGAAGAATGGACGTTGTGTTTTGTTTTTGTTTTTATGTTGTAACTGCTGCTTTTGACACTACTGCCTAGTACTTCCCCCACTACTTGAATTGATTTATTAATTATCTAATTAATTATATAATGTAACTGCATAGTATAAATAATAGAAGGCCACTAATTTTTGCTTTTTAATCCAAAATATTCGACTTTCTTATTTCTAATTTATTTAAGACTAATTTATATAACAACTTAAATTAGTAAAATAAATAAGCTTTTGAATATAATACACTTTTTAAAACTGATAGGCTGTCTGTTATTCTTATTTAATTGATAAACGTATTGTAGTGACATATTTTTCATTGTGTGAAACATTTATATGGGGTGTAGCCATATTCTAGTGGGTTATTTTGTATGGTTCTTCTTTCAAATTTGTCACATTGATGGCTATTAGTTTGACTTATATATTCTACCGTGTAGATTTTAATTATACGGAGTACTTGATTACAAAGGCCATACTGATACGTTTCTTCAAATTCGTCACTTAATTTTTTTTTGAACTTACGTTTGCTTTTTCATTAGTTGTGTGAAAGGGCAAATAATGGTTATTCACATACTTTTACTGTAACAACCCGAAAAGTACCCAATTTGCTTAGCAATAGCTTATGGATACTTTTCAGTAGAACTTAAGTTTTTAATATAGGAATTTTTGTTCCGAGTCGTATTTTGAAATTCCGCGTTCGTATTTGGAAGTTTTGAGAGATTTCATGAAAAGACCGTTTTCGGTCATCTTTGACTTTTCTTGACTTTTAAATCGTCTTTGACTTTTTCTTGACTTTTTAAAGTCGTCAATTACTTTTCTTGACTTTTAAAGTCGTCTTAAACTTTTCTGAACTTTTAAGTCATTTTTTTGACTTTTCCCGACTTTTTAGTCGATTTTGACATTCGTTGACTTTTTCCGACTCGCTTTACAAGTTTGAAGACCGAAATTTTATTTAAAAAAATAATATTTTTGATTTATTTTTGAATTAGATTTTTATGAAGGATTATCATAATTTAATATAATTATTTTGAAATTTATTCGGGATTTAAAGAATAACTTTTACGGTTTTTAACCGAACGCCATTTAACTATTCCCGACGCATCGTAAAGCGCGCAACAAAATCGAAACTCGACTTTGGCATGAGTCACGCGGCCATGTCATCATTTTCCACTCACGATTGGATATTTTAATTGATTCGATTAAAATAATACAAATATCTTAGATATTTGTTACTTTATCGAGCCGTCAACGGAGATTACGCAAATCGAGCAAAAACAGACCCAAATCACCTCAAACCACACGGCTCCTGAAAGTCCTCTAATGGCCTTGATATTTTGATTACTTTTGATTA
>JAIUZE010016610.1:0-46501 GCA_022085475.1 Heliosperma pusillum
AGTATTTATACGGGAGATATGTCTCCCGTCTTGTATAATTCTTATGTATAATATTATTTTCCTTTTGTTATGAACCTTTTTATTTATGACACCTTTGTTTATTTATTTAAATTATTTTTTTTCTTTCCGCAAATTTGAGGGTGTCACAACAATAATATGAAAACATGACTAATGAGATTAAAGTTCATGATGATGAAAATTGCATAAGTAAATCAAGGATAGAAGATTACCGAGTTTGGAATGCAAATTATGTAAGAAAGAAAATAAAGAACAAATATCCAACCCAATGTAATGACAAATGCTTATTGAAACACGAGAGAAGTACTAGGAAATTACTGTAAAAACTAGTCTAGAATTGCATAAACTATAATCTAAAAACTTGTATGTAAATGTGTCTGCTAATTGTGTAATTCTAGGTTGTGAGTTGTAAGTTGTTCTTGATTAATGTTTATTTGTGTGCTAATCCTTGGCTTTTATAGGGCTGCATGGCTGCTACATTTTGTCCAAATTCATACCCTAGACAAAGCCTTAAAACACTCCTTTAAAGCTTGGTAGAAGAAGAACCGAGAGACGCTCATCAGCAAACATACCCGATCGGGTATGTGGTAATCCGATCGGGTATGTAACCCAGATGGATTTTTCCGTCTCTTCCAATCTTGTCTTTGGGCACGGAATCCTATCCCTTGGTCTTGGTCAATGTAACACGTAATTGGGCTTGGGCTAGTACTCCTTTGACTTGGGTTGATGTTTTCCTTTGAGAAACAAAGTCAAAGTCCAAGATAAGTCCACTCGAGGAAGGATGTAGCGGAATCGTAGTCAAACCGTGAAATTGCTATCATCGATTCCTTGAAAACTCGTATTCTAGTGCCTTTGCTCCATATAGTAAGAAAATATAGCAAAACCGCTTCATTTCCTATAAAACCAGACAAAGCACGCAAAACAACTAGAATAGCAATATTAGCTCGTTAATCACTTAACAAAGTGCATAAATCATATAGAAATTGAGCTAAAATGGGGGATAATTTAGTACAAAATATCACTTATCAGTTTAAGAAGTATAATCCATAAGAAACATAAATCAATCATTAAACATGTGAATGAGACATAAGATCGGCGTGGCAATGATAAACAAGGGTTAAAATGTCACACATAAGCATTAGAACAAAGTTATAGAGCATAAAACAACAAGACAAAGCAAGAAAAGAGGGTCTAGAGTCTAACAAAGCTTAACCTAGAGATAAGCACAACCAAAACGATAAGTACTGTTAGTTGAGCGTGGTTCCTTCCTCCTTGAAGAGATAAGAAAGACATAAATAAGATACTTTTTTCTAGTTGTGCACGACATAGCCTTCTATGGAAGAGATAAGCATGGCCAAAAGAGATAAGCATGGTTCCTTCTTCCTCATTTCTTGGCCAATAAGGCGTGTCACCTACCGTTAGAACCGTAACAGGATAAGCTAACTCCTCGAATTAGAGTTGCATCAATAAAACATCTAGATATAGAGATATGAGCATTTAAAGTTGGTCACGTAGATAAATTCCACACTTGCTATTTCTCTTTCAATTTTCATTCCAACTTTCATGTATATAACTTGTTCAAACATATTAGTAGCCATTATAATACCTCAAAAGAACATATTATTACCCAAGAAGGATATCCAAGCCTCATTCATCCATTTGAAACGATCAAACAACGGTGAATTACTAGAATCACCAACAACACAAAACCACAACTTTACCCAAATTGCTCCAACTTCAATGTTGGGCAGCATATCATTAAAATAACAGGTTACCTCATGAATTGGGCATGCATATAATCACATGGAAATATTAATACATTCCATTCATATACTCACTTAATAACACACTTTTTTGGGTAAAATGTAAGCTTTATCATTAGAAATATAACTGATGGGGTTAGTCGCGTATCGAAATAAGAGAAAATACCCTTGGACTAGGCTAATAACATAAAAATTTAATTAGAGAATTAAGGCGTCGATCTCGGTGAAATGGGCGTTACTTTTTATAGTAGCCTTGTGATGATTGACTACCTCGTAACGAATGTTCATTTTGATGATTTGTAAACAAAATAAAATCATGAACATAGTTGAGATTATGATTATAACAAAGATAAGAAAGTCTAGGGAGATAGGTTCATATACATGTAGATTAGTTTATGTCATGTTGGATTTTAGAAATCATGCAATTGATTCATTGTTTAGGTCATACTACATCTTTTGAGTTGTTTCTACCATAGTACAAGATCTAACGAGTTTTCACATTTAGCTAGTATGAACTACCATGCTATGCTTTGTCTATTCAATTTCCGTGTTTGGGTCTTAGGAAAGAACGTCAGATTTAGTCAAATATTGTGATCAAGAATCATCAACTAACAATACAATCCAAGCAAGCAATAGAACAATGATACAGATAAAATATTTTCGTTCCACCAATTTCAACTATTAATCATAAATGACCCCCCTATTCGCCTAGGAATATAATTACTCACTCATGATTAACCATGATAGAACTATTTTCATGTTAAGATGAATCAAACTAGTCATGGTTGATATATAAATGCAAGATAAAAGTTTATAATGGTGGGAAGATTATAATGATAACAATGATTAAAAGTGGCAATAACAATAGTAGAATTATATGAACAAGAACTTAGATTATGCTCTAAAGTAAAGACTATATGATTAGATAAAGATTAAGAAACGATAAGAACTTAACCAAGGACATAAATGTTACTTGAATAAAGGATTAGAATGGAGTATGATCATCCCAAGATACTAGTGAAGTACCAAAAACAACCAAACTCTTCCTGACAACCCTTCTAAAAAATCAAAAACTACTAGAATCTTGCTAGAACAAAAGAGAGGATTAAGAGAGAAGTAAGAGAGGACTTGAGTTGTGAGATGTATTGAGATATGCTGAGATGCTTTTCTTATATAGACCTTAGAAAACGCGTAAAATCAATGCCTATGAATCCACCTCATAATTGGAGGGAGTCAAAACAAAAAGCGAGTACGAATATACGTCCCCGATCGGGTTTAGGTGTCCCCGATCAGAGATGCATGTCTATAGGCGTAGTTGCTTCATCTTCCCTTATTTATACATCCCCATGCATCCAAACCCGATAGGGGATGTGATATTTTACTTCGGAAGACTTATTTGAGTTCTTATCCTTGACTTTTATTGACCCTAATGGCATAGGAGTTCAGGTTGGATCATCTTGACTTTATTTTTGTCTATGGTAAAATTCTAGTAGGTACACGGTCCGAACTTATTTCTTCTTCTTTGGGACAAGTGAATTATCCCAAGACACTTCTAATTTGCCAAGACTCACTTCTACTAGCCCCGTGTTTCGAGATTATCGCTTGGTTTAACATGAAATGGCGCAAAAACGTCCTTTTACGTACAAAACACAATTGGACACTAGAAATGCCTAGAGAACAATATTAGCTCATATAATCTCCTAAAAAGGCGCAAAAGACATATAGAATTGAGCTAAAACAAGGGATAAAACCATACACAAATAGCACACATACAAATCCCCCAAGCTAAACCCTTGCTTTTCCTTAAGCAAGCAACACATTATGAAGACGAGGGAAAGAGCATTACTACACCATCAAAATGTGAATCCCAACATAAAGGTATGACTAGCATAATGAACCAAAGCCCAGAACAACGTGGGTATAAGAATAGCACAAAACATGGTTGATATTTACATAACGACGTTGCATAAGGGAATTCAACTTAAAACTTTAAACTTTTGCATGATCTCTTGACAAACGGACTCGTTTCGTGTAAAAGGGTGATTCATATAAGTATGTATGAGTGAGGCACTCACCTATCTACGACTCTTGAAAATGTGTCCGCTATATATTATAGTAAACAACCCAAAACACAAGTCAAGCAATCATGATAATCAAGGTTAAGAAGCCAAAATGAGAAGAGAGACATAGGAATTTCGGGTAACAAGGTGGAAAAATGATTATGGTTATGTGGAGCTAATGTTAAGCTAGGAACAACCAATTGTGAAAGAAGGCTCAATACGATCCTGAATCAATCCCAAGAAATATCAATTGAAGTCAAAAACAGCATATTGGCTTATACATTACAAAACATTAGAATATTTCTCCAAATATATTTTTTATTCTCTTCTTTTTAAAAAATGGAAGAAATCTTATCCTCTTTTTCTTTTATCATCTTTTCGAGATTATTTCATTTCATTTCTCTTTTTTCAAGATTTTTCTTTTTTTTTTCTTTTCTTTGGTACGGAGATCTGCAATTCCGTCCAACCAAGACCACTTCGACAAAGTCTTTGAACAACATCCCAAATGAGCACCCAAATGAGCACCCAAACTCACTTAGCATATTACTAAATCAACGAGGGTAGGCAATAATTTATATGTAGCTAGTGAAATGTGTGAGAAAGGGTTTGAATATTTAGGCAATAGTTTCTAAGTGAATGACATTTTGGTATTAACAAATCATGAATTCAATTCTTGTAGGAAATGGAATGAGAACTATACTTATGCGTTTTGACGTAACACAAATCATAAGGAGAACTACTCACACCTAAGTGACACTTGGTATAGATGTACCAGTCTTAGGAGGCTTTACCTTTCATTTTTGTTTAGTTCGCCAAATGTTAAGATCAATTTTACTCATTTCAAAATTCATCCCTTATCTACTATGTCCAATACTTCCTTATGCATGTAAATTTCATCAATAAAAGTGGATTGTTAGCTTGAAAGCAATAGTTGGAAATGCATCACGATGGAATAATAATATGCAAAATGAACAAACAAAAAGAAATTTTTTTTTTTTACTTAAGAATGTAAAATGCAGTATCTTCCCCAAGCTAAACATCACATTTTCCTCAATGTGGTAGATATAAACCATGACAATGAATAATAAGACATGTAATGGGAAAACAGAAAAAAATGAGCGAAGGAGGAAGCATACAAAACCACACAGATTCGCGCAAGCTAGCCTTTTAGGTTATCATGGAAGTGTCTTTAAGGAATGTGAAAACGTTCCTTCATATGTTTCTCTTGTAAATAAAGAAAATTGTAAAAAAAATGTTGTAAGATAAACAAAAACAAAATACGAAAAAGAAACACGGGCTGCCTCCCGAGAAGCGCTGGTTTAACGTCCTGCATGACAGATGTTCAGGGAGATGAGGGCTCAAATTAAAGGACTTCGACAACTCCAATTGTCCAATTACTGTAGTAGTGCTTCAGACGGTGACCATTGACCTTTAATTTCTCACCATTTGTGGTCATATCCTCGACATAGGCAAATTTATTTATATAAGTGATAGTGAAAGGGCATGACCATCTTGTCTTGAGCTTTCCTGTAAACTTTCTCAAACAAGTATTGAAAAGAAGTACTTAATCACCAATGTTGAATTCTCTTTTTATTACTTTCTTGTCGTGTCAACGCTTTGTCTTCTCTATGTAGAGGCGAGAGCTCTCATAGGCTTGCAAACCAAAGTCCTTGAGTTCATTAAGTTGTAACAACCTTCTTTCAGTGCTAAGCTTAGTGTCCAGGTTGAGTTCTTTGATAGCCCAACAAGCTTTATGCTCCAACGCTACTGGAAAATGTCAGGCTTTCCCGTAGACCTAAAGGGTGAAGTCCCAATAGGTGTCTTAAATCCTGTGCGATAAGCCCATAGCGTGTCATTAAGCTTAGTGCTCCAATCCTTCCTTGATTTTGAAATTATTTTTTGGAGGATTGTTTTGAGTTTTCTGTTTGAGATTTCTACTTGGCCACTGGTTTGAGGATGATAAGCCAAGCCTCTCCAATGGGATACTCCATATTTGGCTAGTAAGGCGTCAAGTTGCTTCTCCCCAAAATTTGTTCCTCGATCACTTATTATGGCTCTCGGCACACCAAAGCGTGGGAAAATGATCTTATTGAAAAGGTGGATTACGACTCTAGCGTCATTAGTTGGAGTTGAAATTGCTTCCACCCATTTGAAGACATAGTCGACTCCGACTAGGATATAGCGATTTCCCTTTGATGAAGGAAAATGGCTATGATAATCAATCCCTCAAACATCGAATAATTCCACTTCTTGGATCCAATTTTGAGGCTTTTCATACCTCTTTGATACTTGTCGCATCATTTGGCAAACATCGCATGCCATAACGAAGTCTATTGAATCCTTGAACATTGATGGCCAATAAAATCCAGATTGAAGAACTTTGGCCATTGTTTTGAAGGTCCATGATGACCACCATAAGGGGAAGAATGACATCCTTCGAGCACGTACTTCACTTCCCATAGGAATACATCAACGGTACAACCCATTAGAGCAATGTTTGAAAAGGTAAGGGGCATCCCAAATGAAGAACTTGGCGTCATGTAAGAAATTCTTTCTTTGATTGTAAGACAAGTCGGATAGTAGTTGATTACCAATGATGTAGTTGGCAATGTCGGCGTACCAAGGTGTGGTTTCCTCAATCTCCATCAACGAATAATCAGCAAAAGAATCGTTAATAGGTGGTTGTAATCCAACTTCCTCAACCTTTAATCGCGAGAGGTGATCGGCAACAACATTCTCAAATCCTTTCTTGTGACGGATTTCCAAATCAAATAATTGCAGAAGTAAGATCCATCGTATAAGCATGGGCTTTGCTTCCTTCTTTGAAAGTAAGTACTTCAAAGCTGCATGTTCAGTGTAAACAATGACTTTAGATCCAATCAAATAGGAGCGAAATTTGTCTAGCGCATAAACAATAGCAAGGAGCTCCTTCTCAGTAGTGGCATAGTTGATCTGCGTTGTATCTATTGTCTTGCTTGCATAGTAAATAAGATGCAACATCTTCTCTTTTCTCTGACCAAGGACTACCCTAACTGCATAATCACTTGCATCACACATTAGTTCAAAGGGTAGGCTCTAGCCAAGTGACTGGATGATGGGTGTTGTAATCAAAGCCTTTTTTATTTTGTTGAAAGATTCGAGACAATTGTCAGTGAAAATGAAAGGTGGATCTTTGAAAAGAAGCTCTGTTAGGGGTTTAGCAATTTTATAAACAGTCTTTAATAAAATGGCAAAAGAAGCCTGCGTGTCCTAGGAAACTTCTAACAGTTTTGACATTCACTGGGGGGGTAATTGTTCAATCACTTGGACCTCAGTGCAGTCCACTTCTATACCTCTTTCAGAAAGGATATGGCCAAGTACTACTCCTTCAGTTACCATGAAATGACATTTTTCCTAATTTAAAACCAGGGTCGACCTCCTCACATCTTTTCAAGACTCGTGACAAATTAGATAGACAATCGTCAAAAGTCGTGCCATAGACACTAAAATTATCCATGAACACTTCCATGATTGACTCTACGAGAAAAGATGCTAGTCATGCGTCGTTGGAAGGCTGTGTGTGCATTACACAATCCAAATGGCATCCTATTGTATGCAAATGTGTCATACGGACAGGTAAAGGTGGTCTTTCTTGATCCTAGGGATGAATGGGTATTTGGAAAAATCTGGAGTAACCATATAGGTAACAAAGGTACTTGTGACAAGCCAGTCTTTCTAACTTTTGGTCAATGAAAGGTAAAGGGTAATGATCCTTCTTGGTGGATTGGTTTAATTTTGTATAGTCAATACACATGCACCACCATGTGACGATCCTGGTCGGGATATGTTCATTTTTATCACTTTTGACAACAGTTGTCCCATCTTTCTTTGGGACCACGTGGACAGGAC
Organism: Heliosperma pusillum; assembly: GCA_022085475.1. Lineage (NCBI taxonomy): Eukaryota > Viridiplantae > Streptophyta > Magnoliopsida > Caryophyllales > Caryophyllaceae > Heliosperma > Heliosperma pusillum. The sequence continues at coordinate 7,730 of JAIUZE010016610.1, forward strand.
TAACCCATTTAGAGTCAGAAATCGCATAAATGATTCATGCTTCTAACAGTTTCATGACCTCGTTCTTTACTACCTCTTTCATGTTTTGGTTTAGACAACGACGACTCTGGACACAAGGTTTATGTCCCTCTTCTAGGTGAATTATGTGCATGCAAAAGTCAGGGCTTCTATATCTAAAATCATCAAGTTTAAACCCTATGGCCTTTTTATATGTTCTCACGATAGCTAGCAAGGAAGATAGTTGACTTGCAGTAAGGGATGCACTAACTATGACTGGACATATTTCAGAGTCATCTAAAAAGGCATATCTTATGTTTACTGGAAGGGGTTTGAGTTTGGGTTTTTGTACCTCTAACTTGGTAGGTGTATCAATTAAACCAATGAACTGTCGACTTTCCACCGGCGAGAGTTCCTCTCTAGTTATATCAGCTTCTAACTTGCGATCCTCATCATTTTCCGTTCTATCATTACCTGCAAAATATTCTAGCAAAAGAATTGCCTCCAAAGAGTGTTTGATTATTGAGTGATGTATAAAGGTTTTGCAAAACAAAGATTTTATTTGAAAATATTAAGTACGTTTCCAAAATATGAATTCTGGTATGAAAAGCGTAGTTTGAAATGTATTAGATACTTAAGTATTTATAGTAGTGATGCAAACTAGGTTTTAATTACAAACCCTAACTTTAGCCGTGGCCTCCCATGAGCAACAAAAAAGATATTAGGTAAAAGTTAAAACATTAGTAAACCATGTGCCTCCCTTGTGTGACAAGAAAGATATTAGGTTTAAATCTTACTTAAATCATAATTGAACCTATGGCTAATCACGAGTACAGCCGGCTCATAAGCCTTGACCACGTGAAACCGTAGTTCATTGATGGGCTTAGTAAGATAGATTAGGGTTTAGGTTTAACATGTATGAAAACCCTAGATAGCATGGCAACTCATAAGCTGTTGTACTAATCAATAGAGAAATCATATTACTATTCAAACAGAATAAATTTATACCTTAATCTACTATAAATACGTGACTTTAAAAAGATTTTTTAAAACTGTATTTAAAAAACCGTTTTGAAAGATTAAAAGAGTTGCACTGTACCTCGCAGCTTTAAAGCTATAATAACTTCACCTATAACTTTGCGCTTGGTAAGTAAGGTTATAGTTAACACAACTATAACTCTACTTTTCAAAGTAACTCCGAAAATTACCGTTATTGAACGACAACCTATACTACAAAATCTTCCTCGAGATCTTCAGTATGTTGATCATCACTTCCTTCAAGACACGAACTCTTCATCTTGAGCTCCAGAAGGCTCTTTAAGACTTCATCCTTGATCTTGAGCTTGATATTCATCAAAGTTATAGTAGAAACACCTATAACTTTGCTTGAGCATTTCCAAAGTTATAGTACAATGACCTATAACTTAGATTCACCTTTACATCACAAATCATCAAGGTTATAGCTAAACTAGATATAACTCCAAGTGCCAAACCATGCGTAATCTATTCAAGACTTAAACAAAGGATTACAAGCACAAGCATATATATTATACAAACATAAATGTCATTATCAAAACATAATCATATAACTATTTGGTTCAACAAATTCCCCCTTTTTGATAATGACAAGCCTCTCATGATTTGTGACTACGGTAAGTTCCCCCTCAACATAATACTATAAAAATCATAGTGGGTAGAACGCAAGAGACTTAAGATATTGACAAAGAGCAAGGTTAGGCAATACGCGTATAATGATGATCATTATTTATATACATATTTTATGCCTCCCTTAGACGCATTTAACTCGATTTACCGTCTTTCCTTGCTTATTTCTATGCTATTTTAGCTAGATTATAGATTCTGCCGCTTCTGTTATGTTTTAATGCAGATTGGATGTATTTGGAGCTTTTTGAGTTGATATGGAGCATGGCGGAGTTGGATCGTAGAAGGTTAGGCACGGGAATCGAGAACGAAAGAGAAGAAATGAAGAAAATCGAGGAAACAAAGCTTTTGAAGGGCTGCTCGACAGAGCAGACTACACTTGCTCGATCGAGTCAGAGTAACTGTTGCTCGATCGAGCAGAAGCCACTTGCTCGATCGAGCAACCTAGTTTTATGACGGCTTTTCGTGTTTTCCTAAACTTTAACCTAATTAATTAGATCTTTAGTATTATAAAAAGAAAGTTCGTCTTTCAGAATTAGACATGCTTTTCTATGCTTTTTAATGCTTTTATGCTTTAAATCAGAAACCCTAATTTAGTTTACTCTTCCTCTGGATTTTATTCATCAAAGACGATTGTTTGTAGTTCAACTTGTAATCGGTATTTTTCAATCTTTCTTCGTTATTCAATTTAAATTACCTTCTTGTTCCTTAATTATTCTTTGTTCATCTTTTCATAGTTGTTAATTATGTTTACTTTAATTATTATTGTTGTTGTTTATATCGTTATGAGTAGCTAAATTCGTTACTAGGGTTGAAAGGGGATCTAGGATTGTTAGAAGGGGTAGATTAATTAATTGAATTGCAATTGCATTGTTATCGTTTGATTATCGTTTTAATTCTAGTTATTTGATTACTGGCCAGGATTAATTAACTAGTCTCGCAAATTAGGATTAGCACCGACCGGGTTAAGACTAAGATAGGCTACGATAATTGAATAGAACTCGTTTAATGATAGCGATCGTATGTTAAATTGTAGATCTAAAGGGCATAATTGAATCGACCGATCTTGTGACCTTAGATAACTTTATTGCATGATAGTTGATATTATCCCTATCCCTCAACAATAAACCTAGTGAACCTGAGACCCTAGACTTTTAATCTCATTGTTTTCAACCTTATTGGATTGTTATTGCTTATTATTAGTTGTTATTATTAATAGTTGTTATTGTTATTATTTATTGTTATTGTTGATTGCTTTTAGTATAGAACTCAATCTCAAACCTCGAAATTGTTACTTAGAGACGAACTTAGTTTAACATATTAAAATACTACCGCCTCCCTGTGGATTCGATACCTTGCTTACCGCTGACTATTAGTTAGTTGTGAATTAGGTTTACTTTGATTAAGGTGATGCGACTTTACCCTTATCAAATTTGGCGCCGTTGCCGGGGAGGCAACAGTTTTATGTTTGTTTTTACTTAGTTTGTCTTTTTCGTTTGAGGGAACCTAAGTTCCTTGAGACCGTTCTCATCCTTTTCTTTAGTTTTTGTTTATGCCCAGGTGTTCTAGGTCCGTTCTCGTGCCCTACGATTCCGAACCAGAGAAGACTCTCCGGTCTAGACGAAACTTTTGGAAGGAAATTCAAGAAGCGGAAGACTTGAGTACGCTTGAAACAGTTTACGCCGAATTCGTCGCAGAAAAACCATCCTTAGAAGAGGATACACCTATTTCTTCACCTACTACAACCATGCCTACTCTAGCCAGCCATTCAGAGCCTACCGTTGCATCTATTCCCAAGGGATTTCAACTCCCTACTACGGGTAATAGTACTTTTCAGATTCGTCCATCTTATATCTCTTTGGTGGAGCGAAACATGTTTGGAGGGAGCCTTACTGAGGATCCTGCTAAGCATATGGAGAAATTCACCAACTATTGTTGCTCTATTCCTTTAACTGGTGGGGTAACGCAAGATCAGATTAAGTTGGTATTGTTTCTATTTTCACTACGAGACGAGGCAGAAGATTGGTTGAGTGAGTTAGATATGGCTGCATTTGGCATCACCGATTGGAATTCTTTGGCTCTTGCATTCTACAAAAGATATTTTCCACCGCAGAAAACCAATGCCATTCGAAGCCAAATCACAAGTTTCAAACAAGGTCCCAATGAGAACTTTAATGAGGCCTGGGTTCGCTTCAAAAAGCTTGTCAAGTCTGTTCCACATCATGGTTTTGATACTTGGTTCTTATGCAACCAATTTTATAATTGGTTATATGATGATCAGAGGAATTTGTTAGATTCTGCTGCTAATGGGAGATTCCAAAATAACAGTACTGATGCCAATGCTTGGAAGTTAATTGATGAGATGGCTACTCACACTGCTGAGTATGGGAATCCTAGGGGTAATGTGAGGAGAGGAGGTTCGGATAATGCCATTGTAGCTCAGTTGGAGGCATTAACTGCCAAAATTGCCGAGTTACAAACTTCAAAGTCCTTGGAAAATAAGCAAACGGTTCATGCCATGGTTCAACAAGAGCCAACCTGTGAAAGATGTAGTACTATGGGGCATAATGCAGTGGAATGTATGAGTACGGTTGATCAAGTGCTTGCCTTTCAATCCTTTAAGCAAGGTTCACCGTACTCTAACTTTTACAATGAAAGGACAAGAGAGCATCCCAATTTCTCCTACCGAAGTCAGAATGTTCTTAATCCTACCCCACCACCACCTCAGCAACAAGGTTCATCTTATGTGATTCCTCAGAATCGCAATTCCCAAGGTAACTTTAACCGTTCCAATCAAGGTGGCCAAAACTTTCAACAACCTCCACCTCCACCACCTCCAAGTAATGATATGGGGGAATTAAAAGCCATGTTTCAGCAGAGTCTTATGATCCAACAAAAGCAAGATGCTCAGATCTCACAACAAATAGCTCATAACAAGATGGTTGACACTCAAATTGCCCAATTGGCAATTCAAAATCCACATAAACAACCAGGTAATCTTCCTCCTCAAGGACACCCTCCACATGAACAAGTCAATGCCATCACTTTGAGGAGTGGAACCCATTACAAAGGCCCTGAAATGATAGGGGATGAAACCACTGAAAGCTTGGAAGTTGCTGGTCAAAGTTCGAAAAACAGCGAAAAAGGGGCTGAAAATAAGGTTGCTCGATCGAGCAGCACCCCTTTGATCGATCAAGCAACCCTTGAAAAAGTTGAAAATTCTGCTCGAAAAGTTCCTGAAAGTTACTGTTCAGAAAAACTCGATCGAGCAACCTCTCTGCTCGATCGAGCAACCCCTGATCAGGATGACACGACTTCCAATCCATCTTTTAAAGCAAAAGAAGCCGAGCCAATTGTAATTAAACTTCCTTTTCCTCACCGCCAACATAAATCCAAGCTTGATAAACAGTTTGGGAGGTTTATGGAGGTAGTGAAGAATTTGCAAGTGAGTGTACCATTTACCGAGTTGATCACTCAAGTGCCGACCTATGCAAAGTTTCTGAAGGATATATTGACAAGGAAGTGGTCCTTTAATGAAGTGGAGACGGTTGCATTTATTGAGGAATGCAGTGCTGTGTTGCAATCCAGATCACCACCTAAGCTAAAGGATCCAGGGAGTTTTTCTATTCCTTGTAATATAGGTTTCTTAGCTTTAGATAAAGCCCTTTTTGATTTAGGGGCTAGTGTTAGTGTTATGTCGTTTTCTATATGCAAAAAGCTTAATATGGGTCAACTTACTGTTACAACCATGACCTTACAAATGGCCGACCGTTCTATTAAACATCCTTTGGGGATCTTAGATGTGGCTGAGGACACCCAAACTCCGATCATCTTGGGACGACCATTCCTCCATACTGCGGGGGCGGTTATAGATGTCAAGAATGAGAGACTTACACTAACAGTGGGGGATGACAATATCACTTTCAACCTAGATAAGGCAATGAAACACGCCCTACTAGAAGTGACATGTCATAGGGTTGATATTGTGGATTTAACTACTGATGACTGTCCCCCTTTGCGTTTGGATAGGGATCCTCTGGAGATCGCCTTAATTTCCAGGAATGCTGAAGCTGGAAGCTCACGGAGTAAACTCAAGTCCATATGGTCGAGACCATTCAAGAAAACCGAGGTGAGCAAGTTTGGGTCGGGTACGCTACAAACCGACAAGGGCGGAATTTTCAAAGTCAATGGTCAGTGCTTAAAGACCTATTACGATAGAGCATTTATAGGAGTGAGAGAGGTCGTCGACCTTTTCACTCTTGATAAACCACCCTGACTTTGAGGTAACACGGTCGTGCGGGACCGATATAAACCAGCGCTAACCGGGAGGCAACCCGGCAATTACTTGTAATTCATTTGTAAATTTTATTTCGATTAGCGTAGTGATTAATGTTATAGTTAAATTCCATTTAGTTTGGATAGTTAATATAGTTGTGCTTTCTTGAGTGCGGTGAGGGAGCGATCTAACAATTCCTTTAAGTGTTTGCAGCTAATACAATTGGAAGTCTCTTTAATAATGAAGAACGAAAAGAAAAGAAAAGAAAGAAAGAAGAAAAGAAGAGAAAACAAGTGGAAGACGTGATATTACTGGGTTGCTCGACCGAGCAAACTCACTTGCTCGATCGAGTTTTCATGTGCACCAAAATCCAGCCACTTCAGCGAACTCACAAATCACGATTTTTTAGGTTGCTCGATCGAGCAGACCTGACCTGCTTGATCGAGTCGGTCCGGTCCGACCGGTCCCGAGCCCCTAAATGCAGGTTTTCCCCAATTTTCCTTCATATTTCTTCTCATTTCGCCATTCTTCTTCTCTCCCTCACCCTTATTCTCTCATATAACTCACTCAAACTCATTCAAATCATCATTTCATCATCAAGCTAGCATCAACAATCATTATTCTACTTGTTTTAAGTTCAATTTGTGAAGAAATTGGTGTTCTTGCTCCTTATTTTGCCCAAATCGTGAATCTAGGGTTTGCTTCTTATTTCTTCAATTTTGTGCTTCTAATTCATTGTTGTTGTTATTTAGTAATTAATCAGTCTTGCATTGCTAATTGCTTCGTCTTTCTTGCGTTTTAGACTCAAATTTGAATTTTTTTCGAGTTAGGGTTTGCTAATCCATCTTTTTGAGCATATAGTTGTGTTTGTGTGTTTTCTTTACTTCAATTAGCCATGTCTAGACATGTAGGAACTACCAAGCGTCGTAGAGAACACCGTCTTGTTCGACAACCCGAAGTAGAAGCGATTCCGAGTAACCCCACTTACCCTTGTATCGTTTTCAACACACAAGAACAACATGACTGCTTCGCCTTGCTTATGGGTCGTCCTATGGACCCTACTCGTTGTGTGTGCCCCAAAGTTCTTGATTTACTCGGTTTTGGCAATGCTATGTTTGATATGTTTAACCGAATTGGGTTTAATGGGCTATATTCCCTTAATGAGCTTTCATACCGACCTTTGACACTAGAATTTTTCAGTTCCTATGATTGGGACGAGACCAATGAAAGTGTGTCTTTTAGGTTGCTTAATCGGGATTTTGTGTTGTCCTATGCCGAATTGGCTAATCATTTGGGTCTTTCTCTAGGTGACGATGATGCTTTTATTGCTATTCCTCCCGGCTTTCAAGCCGTTGATTATTTTACTTTATTTACTGGTCTTCCTGAGGCACGTGTTAACGCTATGGCGGTTAATGATGTGCATCATCCTTGTTTGAGGTTGTTTTTGCGTTTCTTTAGCCTCCTTTTGTTTGCTAGGAAGGACCTTAGTAAGCTTAATTCTCATGAGGTCGTATTACTTGCTTCTACCCTCAACCCCAAGCATGAGAATGATTTTTATTTCAATCCGGTCGGTTTGGTATGCTATGCTTTCTAGAGGGTCACTTCCCCTACCCAGCATTCTTTAGACTGTGGTGCCTTAGTCACTAGGTTGGCTAGGAGACTTACTGGGTTTGCGGAAGACCGTAGATACGCACCAATGACCCCAATTCATGCCCCTAGAGAAGACGAGGAGTACTTACGCCACACCCTTTGCTGGATTAATGCGTTAGGAAACGCTAGATTTCAGTGGCGAGTACGGGCGTCCCAAAGGATAGCTCTTCCCGATACCGATAACCGTCTCCCTTCTACGGAGCGGTTGTCTACCCATGATCCTAAGACTGGACCTACCCCTCCCCCTCGTTCTTATGTGGTTCCACCTGAGATTGTTTTTGCTTTGGCTGAGAACCGACGACCTCGTCGGCGGATCACTCCTTCTACTTCTACTCAGGCCACCACCACCCCGATTCCACACTTTGCACCCACCCCAGCTCCGTACCCTTACCCTCCACCTGCTTACACCTATGATCCGGCTTTGGAGAGGGAGATTAGGATTCACCAAGGAATTAACAATGACTTGGTGATGAGGGGACTTTGGGAGAACCTTATGCGGACTGATCTTAATGCCACTGCTGCTTGGACTCCGCCGAGCTACTACCGAGGTCTGGGTGATGAGACTGGTGTGTTTGATAATTATGGGGTGACTCCTCAGCATTTTTCCCAGGAGTTTAGTCACGATTATGGTTGCCTGGGTCGTTCTTGGTATACTCCTATCCGACCGGATGCTCCAGTTGGTGGGTTTGGTGACCCGTTTCGGGCTTCTTCTTCTGGTGCTGCTCAAAGGGGAGATGATGATGATGGTGACCAGGCGCAGTAGTGGCAGCTCGTCACTACACCCCTATTTTGCAGCTGGTTTGGGGGAGGCTATTGATCTATCACAGCTGGTATTATCTATCCTTGTACTTTCTTTTATTGTATTTCCTTTTATTTATTTCCCCTTTTCCCCTTTGTTCGTTGTGTCCTATAGGTTGCTGATGTTAGTTATTGTGTGATGTTGTGCTGTTAGCGTCACAATGAGGACACTGTGACATTTAGGTTTGGGGGAGAGTCTTTATTTATGTTGTGTGTTTATTTCCGTTGTGTGTTTATTTTAAAGAAAGAAAAAAAAATCATAAAAATTGAAAATTTACAAAATCCAAAAACATGTTTTTTATTTTATTAGGTCGAGTCTTGGTGAATTGTATTACAATAATGATAATTTGCATTGTTTTTGTATTTGAATCCCAAATAAGTTGTCCATGTACATTGTTTTGACTTACTATTTTTGAAAACAAAGCTCATAGGACAAGTCTTGACCGTTTTTTGACATACCTTATACTAATTAGATTTGGCAATTTTTGTTGGTAAACCACTTAAAATTCTGAGGTCTATAGAGCTTCCTAGGCCAGGAACATTAATAAACTGGTCTCATTGTCTTTAGGCTTGAGTGTGGTACTCCTTGTAGAATATGTAACATCGAATTGCATTAGTGTGACATTCGTTTATTGATACTATACGCGTTCGTCTGATAAATACATGAGGAAAGGTGGTTCTTTTTGTTCAAATAAGCCTCACATAGCCAAAAAGACTTGATTTTATACCCTTATTATTTAGTTCTTTATGTTTAGCCAATTTGAGCCTTTTGTAGCCTGATTTATAACCTATTTAAAAGCTACATTCCTAGAACTTGTCTACCTTATCGGGACAATCGCTGTTGCATGTTTTTCTTATCTACTTGTCTACTATGGTTGGGTTGGGATTTCTGGAAAAAGAATATCAAATGGGTGTAGCAAGTATGTTGGCAATTGTGTCATTTATTCCCTTTGTTGAAAAAAAAAGTTATGAAGCAAAAGAAAAAAAAGATTGAAAAAAGAAAAAAAAATGAAAGAAAAAAATAAAAAGAAAAAGAAAAAGAACAAAGAAAATAAAGGAAAAAATATGTTGCTTCATGGAATTATTCAAGGGATAATGAAAGGGAATTTACTAGAGTCTAATCCTTTTTTCAGAGAGCAATATCGATATCTCTCTTGTGTTGTCAAAGTTTAAGATGATTTCTCTAGTTGGTGTTAGTTTGTGTTAGTCTTGTAGATTGGTTTTGGTAAGTGTCGCTGCGACTACCGGTCTTAGCCCCACATTCCCAAACGTGCCTTGGCACAATCCACTTATATACCTTCACCCATTAGCCTCCCTTTTTGTCCTGATTCATGTACTTTATAGCGAATGCGTATTAGTTGGGGAAATTACTATCACATTCGAATGCATGCATGTTTCATAAGTTGAGTGAGTGTTTCTATTTCTTTCTATCTTCACAAAACTCACCTTTACATAAACTTATGAGTGCTTGAGTGAATCCGCGAGAATCCGACAAATTGAGCCTTGCAAGATTGAAAGGTATTTGCTTTTTGTCTATACTACGGTATCATGTAAAATCTTTGATTATGAGCTGCGTCTTCTACTTTCCCGTACCTTTGAATTTGTTTTATTGGTACAACTTGGTCATTACTTTGTTATAGATATGGATAGCTTGGGATTTGTATGTGCATTGACATTAGCTTTGAGTTTTTCATTCACCATTTGTATGTTTGTCTTTGTATGTATCGAGTGCTGTGCTTAGGGACAAGCAAATGATTGGTTTGGGGGAGTTTGATGATCATTATTTATATACATATTTTATGCCTCCCTTAGACGCATTTAACTCGATTTACCGTCTCTCCTTGCTTATTTCTATACTATTTTAGCTAGAATATAGATTCTGCCGCTTCTGTTATGTTTTAATGCAGATTGGATGCATTTGGAGCTTTTTAAGTTGATATGGAGCATGGCGGAGTTGGATCGTAGATGGTTAGGCACGGGATTCGAGAACGAAAGAGAATAAATGAAGAAAATCGAGGAAACAACGCTTTTGAAGGGCTGCTCGACCGAGCAGACTACACTTGCTCGATCGAGTCAGAGTAACTGTTGCTCGATCGAACAGAAGCCACTTGCTCGATCGAGCAACCTAGTTTTATGACGGCTTTTCGTGTTTTTCAAACTTTAACCTAATTAATTAGATCTTTTGTATTATAAAAAGAAAAATCGTCTTTCAGAATTAGACATGCTTTTTAGTGCTTTTATGCTTTAAATCAGAAACCCTAATTTTGTTTACTCTTCCTCTGGATTTTATTCATCAAAGACAATTGTCTTTAGTTCAACTTGTAATCGGTATTTTTCAATCTTTCTTCGTTATTCAATTTAAATTACTTTCTTGTTCCTTAATTATTCTTTGTTCATCTTTTCATAGTTGTTAATTATGTTTACTTTAATTATTATTATTGTTGTTTATACCGTTATGAGTAGCTACATTCTTTACTAGGGTTGAAAGGGGATCTAGGATTGTTATAAGGGGTAGATTAATTAATTGAATTGCAATTGCATGGTTATCGTTTGATTATCGTTTTAATTCTAGTTGTTTGATTACTGGCCAGGATTAATTAACTAGTCTCGCAAATTAGGATTAGCACCGACCGGGTTAAGACTAAGATAGGCTACGATAATTGAATAGAACTCGTTTAATGATAGCGATCGCATGTTAAATTGTAGATCTAAAGGGCATAATTGAATAGACAGATCTTGTGACCATATATAACTTTATTGCATGATAGTTGATTTCACCTCTATCCCTGAACAATAATCCTAGTGAACCTGAGACCCTAGACTTTTAATCTCATTGTTTTCAACCTTATTAGATTGTTATTGCTTATTATTTGTTGTTATTATTAATAGTTGTTATTGTTATTATTTATTGTTATTGTTGATTGCTTTTAGTTTATAACTCAATCTCAAACCTCGAAATTGTTACTTAGATACGAACTTAGTTTAAAAGATTATAATACTACCGCCTCCCTGTGGATTCGATACCTTGCTTACCGCTGACTATTAGTTAGTTGTGAATTAGGTTTACTTAGATTAAGGTGACGCGACTTTACCCTTATCATATAACAAGGTCATTTCTTCCCCCACTTGACATTATTATCGGAAAGACGAGAATAAGATATAAAACAACTAGAATAATACTAACCAAGGAAAGAAATAAACATTAAAACACACTCTATTAGACAAGAAACAATTCAACATCAAGTACCCAAAATATTAAGGATATAATACAAACAAGTTAAAATAAAATGCCAAAGGGCCGAATAGGAGTTTAGGAAGGCAAAATAAGGAAGAATCATAAAAAGGAGCAAGGTTTCTGCACCTTCCGCAAACCACCAGTGATGATTGAGCCGCATGTTTGGTACGCGGAACAATTTATGACAACTCGTAATTTTATCGTCAAGTGATACCTCAAACACTTGTGTCTACCCCTTAGTCGTCATCTACGCACCGGGTACGGTCGTTTTGACAGGCATTAGAGTTCATTTGGAGTCCGGGTCGAAAACCGCTTCATTTTCTTGAAACCGTTTTAAAACTCCGAGTCGAAACGCACGGAATATTCTGGATATTTTATTTATTTTCAAATTCTATCTCTTTTTGATAAAATATTATCTCGTAACGTTTTTAAATGGAAGTATAGATCAACTACAATTCCGTAATAAAAACGTGGGAATCTTCCTTCCGCAGAAGGAAACCTCTGGGGAAATGAAGCGGCAGACACTACGCCTCTTCGAAGGTTCGCAGTTCCTGCTTTGCCTCTTCCCCAGCTTGTTTTCTCCGTTTTCAGATAAGTTTGATTTGTTCCCAAAATTTTCATATTTTCGGCTATAAAAGGAGAGCTCTCTTCTCACTTTCAAAGTACGCGAGTGTTCCGCCTCTTCTCTTCTCTATTTGAATTCTAGACCTTGCTCTAAGCTATCGACATCTACGTGCTTGATCAATCGACCACGTAAGCTGAGATCCTTCTGGGTACCCGTCACGTTATTGAATTGACCGACCAATTTGAAGACTACACAATCAAGCAATCAACTTAATCAATCAATTTTAGTTCTTTAACAAGGTGTGACACCCTCAAATTTGCGGAAAGAAAAAAAATAATTTAACTAAATAAAAGATGAGAATATATAACGAAGGTGTCTTAAATAAAAAGGTTCAACAAAAAGGAAATAATATTATACAAAATACATATCCAAAACGGGAGACATATCTCCCGTAAAAATACGGAAATAAAAGAGTGTATAATAATATACAATCCTAAAGAACCGAATATAGGTCCAAGGTAAATACTTCGCTCGCTAGCTCGTCAATGTACCCAAGTATGCATCACAAACCTGCCAACCGCATTAAATATAAACACGGAAGCCACAGTCAGTGGGGAGTAACTCCGAGTTCTCCCAGCCACGAAATGTCGAGTTTAATTAAACATGAATAACATAAAAGCAATGTATATGGAAAATACAAAACCTTAACATATACAATATGCTTTTCATGTTATGAAACAAATAACTAACATATATCCTAGCATATGAAGGATAAGCTACTCATGCAAGCTATCATGTGAATCAGTAACAACCGGTAATCCAAACTCTATCAACCGTAGCCGGCTTGCATCTAACCTTCTACGATTCATAGAATCATCAAACATGAAAGACCAATACGTCTAGAAACAGGCATAAGTTCTTAGTACAGTCAATAGTCGACTTCTGTAACTCGAGGCTATACCACAAGGTAGGATAAACATCCTAGTCCTAGACTGCGCAGACCTAGCGACAACAGCTAACCCATTCCCTGTCTCATGACCAAAATTACATGAGAATCTCTACTAGGAGACCCCCTAAGCAGAGTTGGCTAGTACTTAAGCTGGCTCCATTCCCAAAGGGGAAGCAATTAGGCAGCCATGCCCCGGCTTGGTATCAAAATCCCAGGCCAGTGACACAAAAGCTATCAAGCTGTGAACTATATACTCGTTAAAGATAGTAAGGTCTATCAATGTCATGGTCCAAGGTACTCATCTAGAATTAGAATGGTCAACACGCCATATAATCATAAATCTCTATGGGTACTTAGTCAACACGACATATATCATACAATTAAACAGTCACGGAAAAAACTTCCTATCATGTGACTAATTGCATATAAATCACATTCAAATATCATATCGCCTCATATCTACTAAGGCTCATTCATTCATTCATTAAATAAAACCTTACCTGAAGACAAATCCCCGACCCGAGTCCCGCGAAGGGTCATCAGTCAAAACGGGGCTGACTAGATCGTAGTTTGACCAAACCCGTTTGGTCAAACCGGCTAGAAACAGAGTCTTAACCATTTAGGCTTGAACATAAGAACATCATATTCATTTCATGCTATTTTATTCTAATTTCTAACATGTGAATTATTAATTCTCACGAAACCCGCTTGACTTAAGGAATATCAAATTAAACTACAATCTCATGCTATAATTTCTAACATGTGAGAAATAATAATATTTTGAAAAACCGTTTAATTAAATAATTTACTTATTAAAATTTCCCACTTGCTAAATATTACAAAACATGATATAATAATAACAATAAACTCAAAAACCGTCACAAGCCCAAGGAGGGCTCACGGGTCATGGGACTAGACCGGGCCTGGACTGGGCCCACGGGCTGGTTTGGGCCGGTTTTGGTCAACATTTCTAAAATCGTTTTCTTAATATTTCCCGCATGCTTAACATATTTAAAACCCGTCAAAACAACAACAAAACAATCAAGTATCGACACAAGCCCAAAGGGTCAAATAACGGGTCAACTTAAACCGGCCAGCCGGCCTGGACCGGGCCTGAACCGGCCTGAACCGGGCCTGAACCGGGCTGTTTCTTGGCCACCATTCACGGCCACCACCAACAACAATCCCAAATTTATTTCTAACATGTTTTAATTAACAACCATCCATTTTAACAACCAATTCAACCATCATTCATACTAAAATTATGATTATGAACAAATCATCCAACATGTCAAGAACACTAAATATGTTAAAAACTCATAAAACTTAATAATAATAACAACCTAGCATGTTACTACTTAAAACCGGAAATAACAAAAACATATGTGACATTAATTCGTCGAGTAACTCGGTAATCGTTACCTTAGCTAGCACAAAACCAAATAGCACCAAAATAAGACCTCAAAAACCCGTCTTACTAATCTTCTTCTAAAATATACGAGTCACCAAAACTCGTCTTCATAATCTTCTCATATAAGAATGACCAAAAATAACATTCTTGTATTTAAAAACTTGATTTCAACAATTAAAGTGTTGAAAAACGATTTTGTCGGAATTGAAAATGAAACGTACACGGAGATGAAGAGCGGAGAGGAGACTCTAGAAATATAATTTAGAACGGATTTGGCCAAGTAACGAAGGTTTTGTGACGATTTTGCTCAAGAACGATCAAGAACATGAAGAACAATTGTGATTATATTAAAGAAGGTATTAAGTAGATATTAAGTTGATTTAATGTAAAATAAAAAGATAATAAGTGAGTAAGAGGGGGAGGTTGGAACGTGTAATATAGGGGATTAACGGGAGTCGGGTTTTGAACTTGTTGTTACGGGATTGACTCGGGTTTTGTAAATATATTATGGTAAATATCTAGATATTATTAGATATTATGTTTGTTTAATCAAATATCTAGATATTATTAGATATTATGTTAGTTTAATCAAAAGAAATGAAAATATCTAATCCTAAGGACAAGAGGGATAGGCGTGTGGAGGAGGAAGAAGTCGGGTCTGTTTTTAAGCGATTTGTTGCGTCATTTAAACTGACAGATTGATAAAGTTACAAATATCTTAGATATTTGTATTAGTTTAATCAAGTTTAATCAAAAGATCTAAAATGAGGGAAAAAGGTGACTTGGGCGTGTGGCACATGTAGGAGTCGGGTTTTGGGTTTGTTTCGGGACTTAAGTTGACTCGGGAATAGTTAAATGAAGTTCGGGTTTAAACCGTATGACCTACTCTTTAATTCCAAATAAATTCAAAATAATTATATTAAATTATCATAAATTCAAATAAATCGTAATAAATTAAAATAAATTAAATTTATTACTTTTCAAATATAATTTCGGTCTTTCAAATTACGGGTTGTTACATAGTCACTTTTAGGAATAAGTGTTTGACCTGCTAACATGTGAAGTTCGATCATAAGAGACCTTCAGGCTTGTTCCAATCACTCTCGATTCCCAAGTGAAAGTGGCAGTATATTTCCATGGATTTCATGATGGCTTTGTCCATGACTTTAACTAAAAGGAAGGGTATTTGGGTTTTGTGGATCGCCTAACTAAGAGTGCTCATTTCATTCCCATTCGCGATTCCTGAAGTCCGGAGCGACTTGACGAGACCTACATTGATGAAGCAGTGCGACATCATGATGTTCCTTTGGAGAGTGTATCTGATTGTGACCCTAGAATTTGTTCAAAGTTCTGGAAGAGTATACAGAAGGCTTTGTGTAATGAGTTGCTCATGAGTACCACGTTTTATGTTGCAACCAATGAAAAATCCGAGAGGACGATTCATACTTTAGAGGATATGCTTTGTTCATGCGCTTTTGATTCCAGGAGAATTAGGAGAGACATCTATCGTTAGTCTAATTTTCTAACAGCAACAATTATCATGTTTCGATCAAGATAACTTTATATGAGGCTCTATATGGTCGCCGATGCCATAGTCAAGTTTGTTGGGATGAACATGTTGATGTGATAGCTCTTGGATCTAACCTAATTGCCGAAAATATTGATCGTGTCCAGTTGATCCAGTTGAGGGTGAAATATGCCTAGGATCGTCAAAAGTCATATGCAGATACCCAACGACTTCCACTAGAGTTCAAGGTCGGTGATCTCGTGTTCTTGAAGATGTTTCCTATGAAAAGAGTGCAACAGTTTGGAATAAAGGGTAAACTTAACTCTAAGTTAGTAGGACTGTATCCGATCATTGAGAGGGTTGTGAGGTGATGTACATGCTCGAGTTACTAGCTTAGATGAGTAAGGTTTACGGTGTTTTCCATGTATCCCTAGCTGAGCAAGTACATTAGTGATCCTGAGCACGGGATCGGGCTCGAGATTTTGGAGATGAAGCCTGACTTGACGTACGAGGAGAGACCTATCTGTATCACTTCTAGGAGGGAGAAGCGCCTTAGAAATAGGGTGGTGCCTTTTGTGAAGTGCTCTAGCGTAGCAATCGATTCAAGGAGAAGACTTGGGAACCCGAATATTCGATGTGCGATAAGCATCATCACCTCTTCGATTATGGTATTCTCATTTTCCTTTCTGCCTTTTTGTTCCCCGAAACGTTTTTTTTAATGAGAGGTTATAACACCTGCTAAATTCTAATCTCATTTATTTTATTTAATTTATGAGATTTAAATAATTTGTAATTTGTCGATTTTGATTTTATTTTTGATTAATTCCGTTGTAAGTCGATTTCACAGCCCGGTTTATTTTAGGAACTGACTTTTATTCCAATTATATATATAATTAAATTTCAAATTTTATTTTGGATCCAAGCATTAGTTAGACCGTATATATGGAGTTTTTGAGAAATTAATTATTAAACATGTTATATTCTTTTATCCTTATTCCTATCCTACTTTTATTATTTTACCGGGTTACGAAACATCGTCGACGTTTTATAAAACATCGTCGACGTTTTTCATAAAAAAGACCGTCACTACCCTTTTCCTTTCTCTAACTTCAATTAACCTCTTTCACTCTCCTCTCCTCTCCCTCTCTCGTACAACCACCACCACCACGACCCCACCACCACCACCACGACCCCCCACTGCCGCCATCGTCCACCACCAGTAGCCACCACCACCGTAGCCACCACCACCGGCCTAAGGTAAGTTTTTATTTTCTTTTTATTTTTGAAATCGTTTTTACATTGAAATATGTTTAATTGATTTGAATTTGGTGGTTTATATGTTTAAATGTTATGAATTTGTTTATGTATATATGTTTAATTGATTTGAATTTGTGAAATTTGGATTAAAGTTGTTGAATACGGTTTTTTGATTTATGTTGTTGAAGACGCTTTTTTAGTTGATTTTGTATGTTGGAAATGTAATATGGCGAAATTTGTGGAAGTAGTGAAAGAGGATTATTAGATTTTTGTTGTCGGAAGACGGTTTTTGTTGGTGGTATTGAAAAAAGACGAGAAATTGGACGTTGGTCACTCGGACCATTGTCTGGGCTGGACGTTGGTCACTAGCACCAACGTATGGGCTGGACGTTGGTGTTGATGACCAACGTCCAGGGTAGACGTTGGTGCTAGTGACCAACGTCCAGCCCAGACGTTGATCCTAGTGACCAACGTCCAGCCCAGACGTTGGTCCTAGTGACCAACGTGCAACATGCCTTCGATTTTCTGTTATTGCGTTGTTTTCGATGGTTTTGAATGTTGACGATGATTATTATCATATGTAATTTAATTCGTGTAAAATTATAATCGGTTTATATGTTTATTATTATCAAATATGTTTATATGTTTACGATGGTTTTGAATGTTGACGATGATTTTTATCATATTCGTGTAAAATGATTATTATCATATATGTTTATATTTTTATGATCGGTTTTATTTTCGTTATTTGAAATGTTGTTTGTAATGAGTTTATTTTTTTTGGTCGATTGTCTATAATGTATTATTTTATATGCAGATGGATAAAGAAAAAAACATTATGGTGGTCCCTGATCGTACGAAAGGCCGAAAAGTGACGGCATCTAAGCGGCGCTTACCCGGTGTGCGTCAAGCCGGAGTTGTCTTTCGTCCTACTCAGTCAGAGGGTATGGACGTTTCCCCTACGCCCCCGCCTGCTGTGAGCAAGACAGTTTTTCCGTCAGTTTTTTATAGGTTAGGGGTCGTTGATGATGGTAATGTTGACGGCGGTTCAGGATCTGAGTCGGAGGAGGCGGCAGAGCAGCCCGATGACGAGTGTTTTGTAGAGAACCAGGTAGCTGAACCAACAGGTAAGAAGGTGGTACAGGTTGGTAGAGGACGATATGTGCCGGTTAGTCAGGGTTCATCTAGCACGGGGAGGAAGAAGACGAAGAGGGATTTGTCTTAGCGTCTTAGTGGCGTGGTTGAGGGAGGACCGGTTCACCTCAATGTCTTACGTAGTTTTGGTGGGCACGTGGCTTATAAGAGTTGGACGGAGGCCAAGCCGGCGAGAACGTGGCTCAAGTGTTACGAGAGGCCCGGTTGTATGGAGGCTATGAACGGGATGAAGGTGCCGGAGCTGGTTGCCGGAGAGTTAGTGAGAGTGGGCTTGGTGTTTTGATGAGTTGTGTGACCACCGGCATAGATGAAAATCTATGTAGTGCATTTGTAGAGAGGTGGCAGCCGGATACTAACAGTTTCCATATGCCTTTTGGAGAGATCACTATCTTATTACATGATGTTCATCGTATTCTAGGGATAAAGGTGAGTGGCGCTAAGGTTTTTGTGGAGGGTATGGTGGAGCAGGAGGAGGGTAGCACGAGGGAGGATGCAGGCTTGAGCGAGAAGATGGCTACTTTATTTGTGCTGGCTTTTCAGGATGTCGAGCCACCATATTATAGGAGTGGTGGGTTGTCGACTCAGAAGTTGAGGGAGGTTGTGGAGACGGGTCGCCATGATGAGTCGCTGAGGGCGTACTTGATGTTGTTGGTTGGACAGACATTGTTCACGGACAAGTCTAGTGATAGGGTAGTGGCCCGGATACTTCATTTGTTTGATGACTTGGATAGTTTGGGTGAGTATGCTTGGGGGGCTGCGACATTGGCGTACTTGTACCGTCAGTTGGGTATGGCGTCGCGGAGAGATGCTCGTGGGCTTAGCGGTTTTTTGCCGTTGCTGCAGGCTTGGATATATGAGTATTTTCCCCATTTCCGACCTCATGCAGGATACTATGTTGAGGGTAGACCATTGGTGGAGGCGTGGTCACGGGTTCCTAGGTTTAAGGGGGAGGAGAAGATTCTAGATGAGCACCGTCAGAGGCTAGACGGGCTTAGGGCGGAGCATATCCGTTGGACCCCTTACGGTGTTGGTTCACATCGGTCATGTAGGACATCGCTTTATTCAGGGTTGATTAGATTTCTTGATGTAGTAGAGCCATATCAGCCTGACCGTTTTTTGCGTCAGTTTGGGTATGTCCAGCCTATCCCGACCGCTATGATTACTCCAGCTGTTGAGCATCGTCCGCCTTCACCAAAGTCGGGTTATAGGTTGTATTATGGGGAGTATCCTGATTCGGAGTGGGGGCTCCCAGAGGCTCAGATTGTTTTGAGAGACCGTTCACACCCGGTCGTGATGTCGTTTGACACGGTCGATCGTTACATGACATGGTACACGAAGTCCTCCCACCCGTATTTCTTTCCTCCTGGCCGTCGTACCAAGTTTTCTACGGTGCCTCTTTTGGATGAGCCGGAGTTCGGCAGAGCTCTTGCATTGAGGTTCTCACTTATCTACAGACAGCCTACTCAGCAGGCGATGACATCGTGTGTTCATCGGTTGGTTACAGATATGGCCGACTACTTCAGGAACCCGGAGGACGACGACGACGATGATGTAGGACATGACGACGTTTGATTATTTAGTTATGTTTTATTTGTTGTATTGTGTTTCTACGGATTATTTTAGATGATTTTATGTTTGAATTATGTAATGGTACTTTTATTTTTATTATTATTAGTTTATGTTTTGAATTATGTAATGGCCACAACATGAAAACCCTAGCATTTCCTCTATATAAACCCTTTACCCAACAAATTATTTCCACACAACTCACTATCTTCTCTCTACTCTTAAAATATATTACCTCTATTATCCTATACTTTAATCATGGTGATGACTAACATACAACTAGTGAATTATTATCAAAATAAAACTAACGAGATAGTTAACGAGTTTCCCTTACTATTCGACCGCCTAATGATTGTGTTGAATAATCATGTACTTAATAATTTCATAAGTCGTGGCAATCCTCCTCTATCATCGCTTCAACTAATGCATGGACCTATTTACGGTCTCAACAACCCTTCCATTCATCCTATGAACGTAACTGAAGGTATCATTACTTATAATCTATTGTCTAATTTTTCCAATCAATAAAGTTTGTGACATTATTAACCAGATTAATTTTTAAATCCAGAAAATGTCATCCTGAAGCGAAATGAGTGGGAGAAAGTGAGGTTGGAGATAGTTGAACTGTTCAAGAGGTGTTTAACAGTTGTCCCATATAGGACCTTACACTCTCTATGTGAAGGGGACGGCCGGATGTTCGTGGGGCCATTTCAGATGTTCTCTATACCCCGCCCAAGTCATCTCTATTGGAGGCATTGGAACTTCTTAAGGTGGTCCACTACAATGCAACCGCATCCAATGTTGGTGGTGATTTAAAATCCACAAAACACCATATGGGACTGGACTTTGAGGACAACTTCTTAAAGGCAAAAATGTACTACATAGCCATGTACTCGGACTAGACGGGGCCTTACCTATGACACAAATTGCCCAGTTAAACAACGATGCGAAAACATACAGATCAACGTCATGCATCCAATGTTCTTGACCACAACCGGTGTTGTTGAAAAATTCAATGCGCCTCAAAGTGTTGTCAAACATAGTAAAACCATTATCTATGACGTAGGCCGCATCAAAATAATCCTTGTACACCTCAAAACCCCTAATCTCTCGAGCACACCATTCTCGCATCACTAGATTGTCAGTTTCTCGACCCCGGACAGCATGAGACAATACTCAAAAACCACAATGACCATCATCACCTACATCCACCCAACCATCAAAAAAACACCACATCTCCTCCGGGACCCCCCATCTTTTATTCCAGCTTGACAAAGGACCCCTAGTGTAAGCCAATTCCAAAGGTGCACCGACCCTCACCTCATCAAAATCACCAACTGTTGTTTGTTGAGTGGTCGTCGATCCATTTGAACCAAGTGTCCCAAACTTCCTCTTTACATGTTCAAAAAATGACTTGTTCCTAGTAGTAGATCCTCTTGGTCGACCTTTGGGGTTTTCTCTAACAGGGGGTGGCAATACGTACTCGTCTTCCGGATGAAGAAAGGTGCGCATCTTCTCAATAAAAGATCTCTTACTTGCCGGATCACTACTCCTCATTTCATTGACGAGCTCTTCAAAGGCATCATTATCGTTTTTCGGCATTGTGTCATCATTGCCATACTCCAATGTCCTCCAAAATGAATGAACTTGATCAAGGTGAACTCTCTCATCATTGTTTTTCAAACCAACCAAGAGACAAGCACAAGGTAAGCCATGAGTAGTTCTTAAAGCACAACCGCATCCATTTACCAACCCGATCCCTAACTCAATTCCCCTCTTAGTTTCATTTTCCATAATCCCGATGGCTTTTAAGGACACCTTTCCTTTCAACAAAGAAAACAAATGAGATGTATGACGAGGTTTACTTCTTGACTCCTCGAGCTCTTTTCTTATTTTGGAGTGTTGTCCTTCAAGCATAGAATGAATACGGGACCACATAGTATCAAGGGTTAGGCTAGAACTTTTCAACCAAGCCTTCAAAAGAGAATGAGAGGACTCCACCCGGGAAGTAGCCGTGTTTCCAAGATGGAAATACCGGTTCGTGTAGCATAATACGAACCCTGTTGAGTACGGGCCCCATGTTTTTGCCGCATAAGTCGCCACTACCTTCCAATTTTTACAAAAGGCGGCCCAACGCAACTCGTACTCTTCCTTGGTAGTAGCATTTATCACTCCATTCCAACCATGCTCTTCATTGCACATGATTTGCTTTGTGCGCCACTCATGCTTTGACCACGATTGTGCTTTGCTCTCAACAGCACGGTTCAAGTGCCAACGACACAACAAGTGAGGTGTAAGAGGATAGACGGACCGTAGAGCCGCGATCAAACCCAACTCCCGATCAGTGACAAATGCTGAAATAGATGCTTCGGTGAACTCGAGAAGCATTCCCAACTTCTTCAATAACCATTTGTACCCATCTTCCGACTCAGAAGGAATCAATACACAAGCAATCAAGAATGACGATCCACATGGTGTGACACCAACAAGCTCAACGAGTGTCATCTTGTACACATTGGTCTTGTATGTCGAATCAATAAGCACAACATGTGGATAGGTACGAAACAGCCTCACGGCTTCCGGATGAGACATGAAAACATGAGAAAGCTCACATGTCTCGGGATTCTTCTCATGCCAATGCACATATTTCCCTTCTACAGCTAAGGACAACATTTGTTGAGCGGGATTTCGATTCCCTCTCATTTCACGCCTCAGCTTGGTTGTCTCACTATATATTTGAGTGCTTGAGGGTTGCGGTTTTTCCGGGGTTCTTTGATGAAGACCGTTTTTAATATCTCTCGGGGGAATCGAGGCCCGGATTTGTTGTTTCACATACTCTTTCTCTTCTTCAGTTAAACCCGCAAAATGTCTATGTCCATTCTTGTACTTTACCAACTTGTGGTTGTGCTTCCCAAAACCAACGGCAACCACAATGTTCCAAAGTATCGTGGGTTTATCCTCGAATCCCCGAAACTTGTTTTGCACGGCTCGAATACGAAATTTGCAATCCCATTTAGGTGAACCGGATTGTTTCCTAGGATTATCGGGATCATACTCTCCCGGTGGCCTCCCGTACCTAGAACAACGCAAATATGAAGATAACAAGTCGGGTTCGCTACGGTTTTTCGCTCCATTAGTTGCTTTCACCAATGCAAACCCATTAGCAAACGCTATCTTTTGGGCCCAATCAAACGCTTCGTCCCGAGTATCAAATCCTATATCCGTCACAAATAAAGGGTTGAAATCGAACCCGTTATCGACAAATTCCTCAAATAAACCCTGTTTACAAGCGGAAATTACATTAAAACTTAAATAAACCGTGCGAAAACACGAGAAATTACACGAAAACACGAAAATACGCAAGTAAACTTCAAAAAAACGTTGCACCATATACATAACGTCCACATTGGACGTTGAACCATATACATAACGTCCCACCTAGACGTTGATATGGGGTGTCAACGTCTAGGACATACGTTACATATAGTGTTCAACGTCCATATTGGACGTTGATGATAGGAACCAACGTCAACTTTGGACGTTGATAAACGTTAGTAACGTCCACCTTGGATGTTGGTATGGGGTATCAACGTCTAGGTGGGACGTCAACTTTGGTTATCAACATCTATATTGGACGTTGATTCCCCCATATCAACGTCCAATGTAGAGTTGCCTACCCTAAATCGTCCAAAACTCATATCAATATTCATGAATTCGGCATAAAAACTATAAATCGACTTCAAAAAGGGTGTTCAAGAATCAACAAATGTCATAGGCTCGTAACCTAACACTAACAAAGAAAGCAATGGAAACCGTCTTTCAAATTTACGTTAATGGAAAACTAAAGAAACAAAACAAAAATTACGTTAAAGGGTTTGCATAACTACCGATGATTCATTGTCCGCCATTGATTACCGTTTAATTTTATATGAAAACCGTCTTTCAAATTTTTGTGGAAATTGTTTAGATTAGTTTATGAGATTTTAGAATTTTAGAGAAAAAGTTAGAGAGAGGAAGGAGAGAAAAGGGTAGTAGTGGTCTTTTTTTTAAAAAACGTCGACGATGTTTCGCAGCCCTCTTATTTTATCATACTAAAAAAATATCGGAGTTTATTTTCGCAGTACGTTTTTTACTCATTTTAGTACTTTTTACCCCCAATTTTCCATTTGCTACCCTTTACAAAAAAAAACACATCAAACCTAATTTCCCCTACCTCCTCTCTACCTTCTCTCTAACTTTCTTCAAATTATTCCATAAAAAAAAATTCAAGTATGAACGGTTATTCAAATGACGAACAGGTAATTAATACGATAATCTAATATTAATATAATTTACTAGTTTTTATCTTTTAATGTCTTTATTGCTTTTTAATTAGGGTATTATGTAATTAGGGGTTTAAATTTCTTTTGATAATGTGTTGGGTGAAGGGGTTGAGGTAGCGGTGGCCGGAGTAGTAGTGGACGGCGAGGGGGTATCCGGTGTAGTGGTGGCGGTCGTTTTATTAGTAGGGGCTGTTGTATGGAACGGCGTTAGGGGAGACGAAGGGGTTGCAGTATAGTGCAGCCGTGCAGGTGTTTCCGGCGCTGAGTCGACCGACGTAGGGGATGCCGGCGGTATGTCGGGTGTCCGCGGTAGGGGCTGGCGGCGTATGGGCGGGCGTCCGGTGAAGAGGCGGTCGGAATGTAGTACAAGTTTGATTATTTTTTGTTTAGTACAATGTATTCCAATTCATTTGTTTAGTACAATGTACTGTATTCGTACTCCAATTCATTTGTTTATTTACAATGTACTGTATTCCAATTCCTTTGTTTAGTACAAATTTTTTTATTTTTGTCAATGTACAGTAATTATTTTTGTCAATATAATGTATTCTAATTCATTTTTTTTATATTTTAATTCTTTTCTTTAGTACATGTTTAAAACATAATTTAATTTTTTTTTTCTGGTAGGATGACGTAGAGTTCGAATAATTTCTTCCAACAATTTTAGATAATGATGATTGAAAGTTAGGTTATTAGATTAGAGAGAGAAAAATTTGAAAGAGATTAGAGAGGGAAAATAAGATTAGAAATGAGAGGGGTATAATTGTCAAGAGTGTACTAAGATGGGTAAAATGTGTACTGCGAAAATCAGCACCCAAAAATATAAACATATTTATGCCTAACTATCTACTGTTTGGCCGGCTATTAGAGAAGTTATTGAGGAGATTTTTATGCTCTTTATACACTTTTATTTCTTCACAAACTCTCTTTATTTAGTCCACATTCATTTTAATCTAAATCCTCCTTGATTGTGTCGTGAAGAAACATCAAGTATACACACTAATTCTTCATCAATTTTCATTAATTCTTGATCTAATTCCTCTTCTAATCTTTTATTTCTAAGGGTAATTTAATCACTTTTATTAAAATTATGGGTAATTTTGTTTTTAATATATTATTCATATGATAATTCATAATAATATGTTATTGTTTAGTTGGTTACCGAGAGGATCCTCACAAGGACGAATATCACATACAGTCGGATAACGAATAAGGTAACATGTGATTACTTTCTCGGTATTACGTCGATTAAAATGAGAAGTTGCGTGTATTATTAACTTTAGATTGTTTGTCATTTTGAAAATTATGAATATGAACCTCAAAATTTGTGATTTATATTTAAAATTCTTAAATTTAATTTTTATTTTATTTGACATGTTTAGTTCAAATAAAATTTATTTATCATCAGAATGTTTATTAGGCCGGGTAGACTTACGTTTAAAATAAATTATGAAATTTTCCTAAAAACTTTATATCTTAATGTTATGAGTTTATTTATGTTGATTTGAGTATATATTTAATGTTTGTAATTTTAATCAGATTATTTTCTTGTTATATGCTCAAATCAGCCTAATAAAAATGAGTTATATAATAAATTAGTTTGGCGTTTATAATTTATGGAATTTTTTTACCTAGATAATTTAATTAGGAAAAATATGTATTATTGTAGAATTTAATTCCGTGCATAAGTATTTTTAATAGGATAACGATGTTTATATGTATTATGGCTATTACGGTTTTGATTAGGCTTTAAATGTAAATTTAAATGATTAAATTAAAAAATTAGTATGATGGCATAGACAAATATAAATAGAATAAATATAAATTTTTAGAATTTTTCTCTACTTAATGATTCTATAAACAAAAAATTAGTATATCGCTCTACTTAATTAGTATGATGGCATAGACAAATTAGTATGATTAGGCTTTAGAATTTTTAGAATTTTGCTCTACTTATTGATTCTAAATATTTTTAGAATAAATAGGTAACATCACTTTTTCGAATTCGTATATCGCTCTGCATAATTTATTTCACCATCACAAAATGTTTATTTTTGAAATCCTTTAAAAGAGTGTCGTGTTTATTTCAAGTCTAGAGACTACTTGAAAAATTTTGTGATTTTTTTACACGACTTTTGTTCCCAAATTGCTTATGAACAACTATTAAAAAATCCGCGAATTTGTTAGCTCTGTTAAGATTATTTCAAACACTTATTTTAAACTTTGAAACAATACTTTCTATTTTTTACACTTTATATTTGAAGTATATTAGAATTTTTTTTACCCCAAAACGATTTGTTATACCCATTTCATGAACCGATACGTTTTATGCGACGAAATCTGTCAGATTGTAAGAATCGGTTTATAACCCCTAATAGGTTCATAATTTCAAGTCGACTTATTTTTAATTAGTTGTAGCTAAGAGTCTTAGGAGTCCAACACCACCGATCTTGCGTTAATTGGATTTTTAGTGAATCAATAATGATTTTTATAGTGAGATTGTTCAGTTTTGAAAACTTGAAAGTTTAGTTTAATTTAGGTTCTTGACCAATTCGGCCTAGTGCCACTTCTAAATGAATCAGATTTCTATTTAAAGTAATTCCTTATATTTGAATTAGACATTTTATATATTAAAATAGGATATAAGTCTCATGGCCTTAATATTATCTATTTTAACAAATTTTAAATTGTTAAGTTGCTATTTTTGACTAGTTACCATTTTTAGTAACTTGTTTTTATTAAAGTTGGTCTATTATGAGTAAGTACTATCTACAGTGATTTCTATTTTTGGAATCCTTTAAAAATAAAGTTACCTTTTTAGGAAGTTGAATAATATACATCATTTGAGATGATTTTGAATAACTTATATAATAAGTTGTGCGTGAGATTAGAATAATAAGTTAGGATATGCTTAGTTTATCATTAGTTAATAGAACTAATGTTTCTGCGGCTTGCATCAGTAGTCGTACCAAGAGTCTTGGACCCTAGGGGTTTATGTACATAGCTTTAAACTAAGGCTTCGAACTACGAGTTAAGACGTCCTGCTATTAGTAGTTGAGTAGCTTAGTGAGGTAGCATAGGTCGATGCGGTGCCATTGCCTTATCTAAATTAGTACTTCGGTAATGTTCCATAATTCAAGCGAACATCTATACTAAGACATCAAACGAACTCTTTAAGAAGTTTGATAATTTTTTATGATTCTATATGCGGTTTTGAACATCACTTGTTTATGAATGTGATTCATACTTTAAATATATTTGCATTTATATCGCTTATGAAATGATTTAGGTTTTCAAATATATTTTTATATATTATTGTTGTTATTCTTTTACTTGATCTAATATAGCTGAGAGAACGCCTAAGTTAATCCCCACTGATTGTGGCATGTTATTTTATAGCATGACAAGTATGAAATTGAATGGATCGAAGTGAGCTAGAGAGTTGTCTTCTATGACCCCTCGATTAAGTTGTAGCTTATTTAGAACCTTTGTTTTTATTTGGATTTGTTATTAGACATTGTTTTCAAACAAGTGTCGAGTTGGAGTTACTAATTTAGCTACTTCTATACTTAGACTTCTTATTTCGGGATGTTTTTCCGTGGATTACTATTGTTTAATCCAAGTTTTAATTTCATCTAGTTTTCATGGTGTATTAATCTCAATTCAACGGTGTTTCCGCCATTGTTCTTCACTAAAAATTATAGAGGGTTTCCGGTTGGTATCAAAGCATGGTTGCTCTCGAAACTTACACTTTGATCCTTAGAAACTAGCTAAACAAGTGATCAATCAAGATAAAATAAATTAGAGAGAGATGGGTAAAAACAAATAAGAACTTGTTTGCTAGTCCATGTGTTCCTAGAAGTCGATGAATAACATTGATTTGTGTAATATTTATTTGCCCAGATGAGTGGACGAGGACATCAAAACGACAATGACAATGGCGATTGTCGCGATCAGAATGCGGTCAACTAAGCAATCCTTAACATACTTAATCAGTTAGCCAATCAGGTAGAGAATATGGCGCCTCACGGTCAAGGAAATGGAGCACATCATCGCGAGTTTAGTTTTCCCCATGCCGCTGTGGAAATGAAAAAAAACAATAGGCTGAAGTACTGCGAAGGGACTGTAAATCCAAAAGTGATGTTTATTTGGACTCGATAGATGAAGCGTCTGTGCGAGATTTATGCGGTACCTGAGCAGCACAAGGTAGGCATTAGTGTTCACTATCTCGAGTCAGAGGCCGGTCTTTGGTGGAAGCTGGTTGGACCTACAACTACACTTTCCCCATGTTTTGGCTATGCCAATTTCGTGGCCCTACTTGAGAGGATGTTTTATCAAAATAGTTGAGGCGCCGGGATCTGGAGGAGTACATGTCATGAAATCAAGGGACTCAGTCAGTCTAGGACTTTACGGATCAATTCATAAAGCTTGTTGATCTTCCATCTACGGAGGCCTATAAGTTTTTTTTATACCGACAGAAGCTGCAAACCCATGTTGCTTACTCTATTCCCCGTGCTTTTGATACAGTGGAGAAGATCTACACCCATGCTTTGTGGGCTTAGAAAGCCTTGGAACGCTTTAAAGATGAGACTGCTCTTGATGCTACTTCTCAGAAGAGGCATCATCCCTCTACATCGACTTCTTTTGCTCTTGCTAAGAAGTTCCACTCCCGTGGAGGTCTGCGTAACCCTTTATCTTATTTTTATCTCTTTCTTTCATTATATTCCGCCTCAGAATCTGTACTAACTTTTGTTTTCAGATGCTGGGTATAAGAAGCCTAACTTTGCTCCCCGTTTTGATGAGAAGAAAGATGATGGCAGGAAGACATTTTTTGTTATAGCAGCCGCAAACCATTATAAACTGGCGAGGACTCTGAATGAATGCCCTTCTTGTGCTATTAATACAAGGAGACGAGCCACAAGACTTATCAATGAGAGAAAAAGAAGGATGATAACGCGTCTAATTCAAAGTCTGTCGCGGCTGCTACCGCAAACACTGGAGATGCTTCGTCCTAAGGGTCCTATTTGTTTTTGTGCCGAGATGAGAGCGAGGCTTAACCAGACATGATGACTGGTATGTATCTTGTTTTTGGTCGTCGTGCACTTGCTCTGTTCGACACGGGCGTTTCAATATCCGTTATCTGTTTTAGCTTTGCTACAAAAGCTTCTTTAGTATCTGATCCTGTTGAGCTCGTTCTTCTTACCTTCTAGTGAAAGTCTATCTTATGACAAGGCTTATGTCGGTGTGTCTATCTTATTCGCTGGTGTGGTGTTGCCTACTATACTTCTTGATTTCCCTTTGGGAGAGTTCGATGTGATCCTTTGTATGTAATGGTGGGCCTACTATAATGCTAGGTTCTAGTGTCGAGATCATAAAATCATTCTGAAGAGTTCATGTGGTGCTCGTGTCACCCATACTGGTGGTAAACGACATTAGGGTATTAAGATCTTGTCTACTATGAAGGTCATGAGATTTTCGAGGAAGGGTGGTTAAGTATTTTTATGTTCATCCACTAAGACCTCGGAGCTACTTGCACTTGAGGATGTTTGTGTGGTGACGAAGTTTCCTGATGTATTTCTTGAGGAACTACGTGGTATTCCTGGCCCCTGAGAGATATGTGGAGTTTACTATTGATGATCTCTTGGGCCAGTTGAGGAGTGCTTCCGCATTTTCAAAGATATATTTGAGGTCTGGCTATCATTAGATTTCTGCTCAAGTGTCTGACATCCCAAAGACTGCTTTTGACTCGAGGTATAGTAATTATGAGTTCAAGGTGATGTCGTTTGGCTTGATAAAAATCGTACCTTTCGTGAGTTCCTTGATAAGTGTGTGATGATCTTCATTGATGATATCTTGATCTATTCTAAATTTGAGGATGATCATGCTGAGCATTTGAGGATTGTACTTTGTATTTTGTGAAAGCAAAAGGGGTTCGTAATGTATTCAAAGTTCAAGTTTTGGCTTTATAAGGTGGGGTTTCCTTTATCATGTGATATCGAGATATGATATTAAGATGGACCCGGCAAATTTTGTTGTTATTGCTAATTTGTCTAGTCCGATGTTGGTGAGATTCGTAGCTTCTTGGATCTTGCGGGTTACTATAGAAGATTTGTTCAGGATTATTCTAGGTTGGCCTGATTAATGACTCAACTATTGAAGAAGAAATCTAAGTTCCTTTGGTCCCAGGCTTGTGAATATGCATTTCAAGAGCTCAAGAGATGTCTTACTTATGCCCATGTGTTGACTTTCCTCGAGGATATTGTTGGTTTTAATGTGTTCTGTGATGCTTTTCTGCATGGGTTAGGGTGAGTACTCATGCAAGGTGGTAAGGTGATTGTCTATACTTCTAGATAGTTGAAGATTCACGAGGAGATTTACCTTGACCATGACTTAGAGCTAGCTATTGTGGTTCATGCCTTGAATATGTGGCGTCATTACTTGTATTGTGTGAAGTCTAAGGTTCACACTAATCACAAGAGTCTACGTTATAGCTTACGCAGAAATATTCAAATACTAGACATAGTCGGTGGATCGTGTTGGTGAGTGATTATAAGACGGAATTAGTTTACTACGAGGGTAAAGGCGACATTGTTGCTGATGCTTTGAGCCGAAAGATTGCCAAATACTTAGTTCCTTGTTCTTATGTGTCTAAGAAGATGGTTCGTGAGTTCGCGAAAGGATGAGCATTAGTGTGATCCTTGGTGGTGCTTTTGAGCATGTTTGGTGTCTGGTTGTTCAGCCTGATCTATTCCGAGAGCTTCGTGAGAAGCAGTTAGGAGATCCTTTTGTACTTGAGATTCACGTGAAGATGGGTTTAGGAACAGCAGTTGGTTTCTGCGTAGATTCTTCAGGTGCTTTGAAATTTAGGGATCATTATGTGGTTCGTACCGATGTCAATATGAGGAAGAAGACCTAAAATAAAACTCACAAGAATCCTTATTTTTTTCATCCCGGTGGTGATAAGATGTACAAGGATCTGAAGCTTATTTTCTGGTGGCCTCATATGAGAGACGAGATTATCACGTTTTTGAGTAAGTGCTTGACCTGCAACAGGTGAAGTTCGAGCTTAAGAAACTTAAAGGTTTGTTGCGCCACTACCGATTCTCGAGTAAAAAAGGCGGTTTATTTCCATGGATTTCCTGATGGCTTTGCCGAGGAGTTTGACTAGTTTGAATGGTATTTGGGTTGTTGTGGATCGCGTGACTATGAGTGCTCATTTCATTCACATCCGTGATTTCTGGAGTTTGGAGCGAACCTATATTGCTGAGGTGGTGCGACATTATGGTTCCTTTGGAGATTGTGTCTTATCGTGACCCTGGAGTCTGTACTATGTTTTGGAAGGCTTTACAGAACGCTTTGTGTATAGAGTTGTTGATGAGTACCGCATTTTAATGCTACTACCGGTGGAAAATTCGAGAGGACACTTCAAACTTTGGAGGAAATCCTTCGTGCATGCACTCTTGGTTTCTAGGATAATTGGAATAGACATCTATCGTTGGTCGAATTTTCATACAACAGTTATCATGCTTCGATTAAGATGGCTCAATTTGAGGCTCTATATTGTCATTGATGGCGTAGTCCCGTGTGTTTGGATGAACATGCTAATGTGATAACTCTTGGGCCTAACCTGATTGCCACGACTATTGACCGTGTCCAGTTGTCTGCTCTGGCCAACTTTTTAATTAGATTTGTGTTATGCACAAGTCTATCCAGAATGTAATTTATTTATTTTTTCTTATTTATAAATTATTTATTAATCTTGTTTGAATAAATATGTATGAGTAAATGATTTTAATGATTGGGTTAAACTTAAGAAATAAGTCATACTTAAATTATTTTAAGCCTTTTATTGTTTATTTCGTTAATTTCATATTAGTTGTGGATGTAGTTTTTTTTAGTCTTACTTGTTAATAGTCTAACATAATCTAAATCGTCTAAGTTCGTTTAATTCATGTAATATAGACTCGACTAATTGTATTATAGACGCGATGTCGTGTATGGAGCTTTCCCTCGAACCCCTTCCATGATGTGTAACTGATGTTTGTTAACTTTGGCTTTTTAATTTAAATGTTCCACTTTAACTAGAAAAAAGAATAAAAAAAAGGTATTACTTTGTCTTGCCTTTTTATTATATGTACAGATATATAGTTTTGCAAATCAATTCCAAATCCAATTTCATAAACGTGTTTGTAGATCAGTTAAGATTCAGTTCCGAATTTTAATTTTCCTCATGAGTTTAAGAAGCTCTAAAATTGAAATTATAAATACAATTGGGTGGTCAAATACGGGTCGGGGTGGGTCGCATCTTGTCATACACCTTGACTTATTCGATAAGTCAACGATAAAATCGAATAGTGTTGAGATTAAAATTACTACTGTGCCTAATTCAATTTCAAATTTTGAGGTTTCAAACATTAAAAGTTTCTTGGCTACGAAACTCAAATCCTGTTCTAAATTCCCAAACTAACCATTATGATTAATTAAATTACTTTTTTCCTCTCATTCATTTGTTTACCTTTGATTAAAATATCTTACAATAAATAAAAAAAGATAAATATATAGATTTAGCGATAAGTACTATATTTTTTATTCATTTTTTCGTTAGTTTAGTCCAAATTTCTTTTTACAAGTCCTAAAAGGTAGAAAGAAAACAAAAGTTAATAATTTGTTATGTATCAAAATACTCCCTTCATATCAAATAATATAATATTCTTATTTAATCTTTTGTGGTCAAGTTAAAATAATCTTTCAAATATTACAATTATAATCGAAAGTCCATAGACCCTAATTTGACTCCTCTAATTAGATTTACAAATTACAAATTAATTTGATTTTACTTTGATCTATGTAACATGAATGAGTAAATAAAAAGTCATAAATAAAGATAAGATGAAATTTTCTTACATGGAGAAATTTCGGTATAAACGGGCACAATAAGAAACCCCCTTTCTTATCGTTCTTGAGCTAGAACCAAAAGGATGATCCTCCTTGTATAAACTTCCAATATAGAAAGTCTCCTTCCAAGAGGCACCCAAGAGAAAAATCCAAACTATCACTATATATTTAGACTAGAAAATATAGTTACAAGTATTAACTAATATTAATGTTATTACTACTCTAGTAATATGAATATTAGTTGTAGTAAGAGTTTAGAGAGAGGTTAGGTTTTAGAAAGACAATAAAATAAGCAAGAATGAAGAAATCCAAATGTGAACAACAATAGTTCTCTTCTTAAGGCACTATGGCTGGATCTCACACACCCAAATGGGTGATTTTTGTGCTTATGTTATTCTCATGCAAATAGCTTAAGTGTAGTGTTTATAGTAATGATTAAGACTTATAGGATGTGTCATTTTCAAGTGAGTTTGTTTGTAAGAAAAGCAAGACAATTTATCATTGTTTCTCATGTCACAAAAAACGGTCACTTGTGTCCTTTATGGACCATTTTGATTTTTGATATTTGTCCCACAAATACTTATTAATCATATCCTTAATTATCTTGTATAATTAAGTGTTAATTTGATCATATAACAGTTATATGACTCAAATTAATAAATAATATATACTTAACTTTAGTGATATTTTACCATTATATCAATATATAATGGGTCCCACAATGTTCAATTAATTTACTTTACAAGTCCATGTAAATATAATTAACTAATTACCTTTACCTCAAAATATATGCATAACCTCAACTAACTTAATGAATTAACGATTAATCACTAAATTAAATCTTATTTAATCGTATTAAAATAAGACGTAAAATTTATTTTAGTCAGTTATCGTATAATTGACTAATAAAACGTAAACGTAATGAGTTCCTAACTCAATTTCCAATAAATAACTCTCGTAACCAAACATATATCAAATATATATGTAAAGGACTAATTAAACTGTATCGTATACAAATAATTAATTTTTTGTTTGGGTCTCATCTTATAGGTGTGACCGGAAGGGGTCGGTTAATCACCGCCGTAATACGACAATAACGTCTACCTCTAGTTAGTTGACCGTTACCGATTTACGTTAATCAACTCACGTGGAGTATCAACATACTAGTCATCTCACGAATATTCCAAAATGAGATTTATTATATAAATGCATTATTGTGGAGTACACTTACGCCAATAATAATATGATAGAAAAATATTTATATTCATTATAACTTTTTTTTTTTTGGAAAAATGAACCATGTTCATGGAGAGGAAAATAATAAAAATGCTTCTTGAAACATGGGACAAAGTCAAACAAAATATTTCTTTTGGGATGTAGAAAGAAAAAAATAATGAAAGTAAATTGAGATAATATTTATTTATTTGTTTATACATAACTACTATTTATTATTTTTATTAAAAGGCTGCGATGAACAATAATATGAATATGGAATAATGCGTATTGTAATACTCTCGTTCTTCCACAATTAGGAGTCATACGTTTATATTGCTCTCATTATAAAAATTGCGGAGAAAATAAAAAGGGTATGCAAGTAAATACATGATCGAAGTTGAGTTCATATCAGGATTGTGACAACCCTCGCGAATGCGGAAATATAAAACATACAAGCATGTGAAATAATATGCGGAAATACGGTATAAAAAAAAAACCTTTAAACATGCAAGATATATATAACACGAGGTGTGTCAAAATGTTACAAACTAAATACGGAATTACAACAAAGAGACGGGGTCTCTTAAAATGTTAGCAAAGAACAAGTGTTTAACAAAACTAGCTAATATCGTCTAGAGGTGAAAACTTCCAGGGACAACGCCCGCTAGCTCACACCCGAACCCCAAAACATCATATCCAAAAAGGCATCCAAGCCAGCAACCTGTTCATTCATGAAAAACATGGAACGCCACAGTCAGTGGGGAGTAACTCACGGTTCTCCCAGCCATATCACCTTTAACGTACATATAAGGAAATACGAAAGTAAAGCATGCATATATAGATATACATGGGAGATACGATAAGAATAGATAGGCAATTTTATAGATACTGATAAGAGCATAAGAGGCACAAATCCGAATCCATCATGTTATTCAAAGACTCGGGGAAGACACTCTTAGGCAACCGAATACGCTCACTAAGGCTTGCATCTCACCGTTAGCGGTATACGATTGATAAGATTGAGACTCGACAGACAAACCAGTCAAGTCATGCGATGATTACACAAATCCAACATATTATCATCCATTCACGAACCAAGACAATGACGGTGTCCAATCATGCCATGACCATGAACAATATCATGAAATCACGCATTCAAAGAACGACACAAGACGACAACTCTCACGGTAAATGAAACGCACTAGCATCGTGTACATGGCAAGTATGATTAAAAGGCATCCACGGGATAAATCGTTTCCCTGAACTCATACACGATGCTACATTTCGTATATGTAGACTAACTTCCTCCTTGGAGGACGATAATTAAACGGCTCCTAATCTAAACTGGCAGATTCTCGGAATCAATTTTCCGATTCGACATGCGATAACATTTCGCATCCAAGACTCGGTCAATCATAGACGCCGAGTACCCCAAATTCGGTAGATCAATTCACGAAATAGGCGGAAAAGAGCACAAGCCTCATAACAAGCGGTACGCTACATGCAAATAACACCACCTCGCAAGTACACAACATTTGACGGACGGGTCGAACAACGCATAGCGTTCAACTCCCAACAACGTCGTCGTATGCCCACTAACACATGCATATAAGCAGTAGGATACCTCTCCGTTCCGACATTCCAGCCTTACGAACGGGAAGGTAGCCAAGGGAATGAGAGTACAAAGCACAAGACAAAACCGTGCTCAAACCGTTTCATTTGTAAAAACCGACTCAAAGTGGGACATATCGAAAACCGTCACAAAACATGTGATACAAGCGAATAAAATATCATATACCCAAAACATGAATATTATAAGACTCTACGTAAAATTATACGACAAACGGATCATGCGAACTCTTATAAATTACGAGTTTAAGAAATTATAGGAAAAATATACAGCCGTGTTCCTGGCCGGTCAGGGGACCGGCGGCCGGTGGGCCGGCTCGCACTACAGGGCAAAATCCAAAAATCACCAAAAACAGAGAAATGTGGTCTGGGCTGGACCGGCGGCCGGTCGACTGGCTCAGAACCCCCTATACAAAATTTCCCAAAAATTCAAGGATGTTACTAATGTGTTCCCAGCCGGTTGGCAGACCGGCGGCCGGTCGACCGGCAGGGAGCGCCAGTTCATCCGAGAGCCTTCAATTCATTTCCAAATCATTTCAATTCTCAAATATACTTCTAATAATCATCAACAATCATTATACATCATCAATATTCATCATATAACAACATTCATTAATCATACCATGAATTCTAGGCTTCCTAATAGTATTCTAATACGATTTCTAGCATATAAAGCATGTATAACACGTAAATGATACCGAGTAACCCTTCACCGTTACCTTCAAGCGTCTTTACTAATCGTCAAGCTCCTCTTCAATAAGGTAATAGTCTTTGTCGGGATCTTGGAGGTCACCACCTACATAAAGATCATAAAAGATGAATGAAATTCATCTTGAGAAAGGCGGGAAATTTGAAAAGCGAGAAAGACGATGATTTTAATATCAATACGGATAGAGGAAGGTAAAGGGAGAAGAATGAGACGGACTTACGTGAATTCTATCGAGTAATGAATGAGCTAGGACGAATCAAAGATCGAAAAGCAAGAGGGAGGCAAGGTTTGATCTTTCTTAGAGAGGAAGAAATGTGTTTGTTTGATTTTGAGTAGGAAAAATAGGTTAAGGTGTATGAGTATAAGTAAGGAAAAGTCAACCAAAACTCAAACTCGCCTTAAGACGGGATTCTCATGGAATCTCGCGGAAATTCCAAATACGAACTCGGAAATTCTAAATTCGACTCGAAATAATAAATTCTAAATTAAAACTGAAAATTACTGAAAAGATTTCGTAAAATATTTCTACTAGAAAAAATAGGGTACATTTCCGGGTGTTACAATCACCCCATCTTTTAAAAAGTTTCGCCCTCGAAACTTGAGGGAAAGAAAATAATACCTTACTCGAAAAGACTCGGATATTTACTCCGCACAGAAGCTTTGGTTTCCCAAGTCTCTTCTTCGACATTTGCACTTCTCCACAAGATTTTCACCAACGGAACTACTTTACTTCTCAACTTTCTATCCTTACGATCTAGGATGCGGATCGGGTTCTCTTCAAAGGATAAATTCGGTTCAAGCTCGGGTAATTCCTTTTGAAATACATGGCTCGGATCACTAACATACTTCCTCAATTGAGAAACATGGAAAACATCATGAACCTTAGCCAAATTCGGCGGCAAATCCAACTTATAAGCAACGACACCAATCCTCTTCACAATATCAAAGGGTCCAATGTATTTCGGGCTCAATTTACCCTTAACACCAAACCGTTTAACACCCTTCATTGCAGATACTTTCAAGAATACTTTATCTCCAACTTCAAATTCTAAAGGCCGTCTTCGGATATCGGCATAAGACTTTTGACGGGGTCTTGAGCGGATTCATCTATCACGACTGACCTTCACATTATCACTGGTTTCAAAACAAGAACAGCGGGGGCCTAAATCACGATTGCAATCAATTGATTCCAACAGATAGGACTCCGACATTTCATTCCATAAAGAGCTTCATATGGAGCCATCTTGATAGATGCATGATAGCTATTGTTGTAAGAAAACTCCACCAACGGTAAGCTCTTTTCCCAACTAGACTGAAAGTCAAGAGCACAAGCCCTAAGCAAGTCTTCTAAAGTCTGAATAGTCCTCTCAGGCTGACCATCCGTAGCGGCATGAAAAGCAGTACTCATCAACAACTTACTACCCATGGCCTCTTGCAAAGCTTTCCAAAATCTCGAACAGAATCTCGGATCTCGGTCGGATATAATCTCCAAAGGAACACCATGGTATCTAACAATTTCATCCACATAAGCCTTTGCTAAACGATCCAAATTCCAAGTTTCTTTGATCAGAATAAATCTAGCACACTTGGTCAATCGATCAACAACAACCCAAACGGCATCTTTACCTCCAACGGTCTTCGGCAAAGCCATAACAAAATCCATTGAAATAGATTCCCACTTCCATAGCGGAATATCCACCGGTTGTAGCAATCCACCGGGTCTCTTGTGTTCAATCTTCACTTGTTGGCAAGTCAAACATCTTCCAACATAAGAAAACAAATTCACCCTTCAAGTTCGGCCACCCCAAAACTGTAGCTTCAAATCATGTAAATCTTTCACCTCCGGGGTGAATAGAATAAGGGGAAAGATGAGCTTCAGCAAGAACTCGCTCTACTCAAGATTAAGGAGCATTAGGAAAAATAAACGGACCATGGAAACGAAGAACACCCTCATTATAAAACTTGAAATCTTTT